>JAOWBH010174417.1:0-10420 GCA_028566215.1 Silene coronaria
AATACAAAGTATACCCTGTGAACCTATAAGAGATTTATATATGTTATCACACTAACTGTGGAGGACACCAGCCCCAAGAATTGTTTGATGATGTTTTAATTGTGTTTTTATGATTATGAGATGATTTATTGCAAATAATATTAATTGGGTAAAGTTGTGATGTTGGATGATTTAGTTGATTGAGTTTGGATCAAACCTTGCGTTTTAATACGTCTTTGTGCTTTGATTTCACCTTAAAACTTGCATAAAGTTACTTGGGTAGTATATGAGGGAATTGAGAGTGTAATGATAAGAGAAAAAATTGATTTGGGGATGAAGATGAAACTTGTTGTGTCGTGGGAAACATCCTTTTACGCAGCACGCACTATGGTGCGCAACCTGCGCTATAGCCTATACTAGTTTTCGTAAAATGGTCATAACTCCCTCATTACTTGTCTGTTTTAGGCTTATGACTTACCGTTGTAACCGTAGGTGGAGAAGCTATCGCATATAATTGGTTTTACCTCAATATCACTTCTATAAATCAAGTTATGTTCATTTGAAGTTGACCATTCTTGTAGTCGAGTTCTAAACTTGTTGTTTTGAACTGCGGTTTAGGTTTCTTGTTGGTTATGCTCCTTAACCTTGGACATATTGCATATTCAAGGTATTTTAGCACTTTTTTAATAGTAGAACACCTTAAATAAGTCTCATTTACATGTTTAATGACGGTTTTTGGATGTTACGCCCATGTATACCATGTTTGCTTTAATGGTCATTGGAATCATGTTTTGTCGTGTTATGTCAAACAACCTTTCTTTTCATGCTATTATATATTGTTAGGCTTGATATATAGGTTGAATTAGCACATTCCATGTATTGTTTAAGTATGATAGTGTCATTGTGCTAAGTATGCTAGCTTGACATTGTTTACGCCACTTCCGTTGGCCGTTCTGCCGGATGTGGTATGCTCATTCTCTTTCCGCCCTTTCCGTTTGCCGTTCTGTCGGATTCGGGGTAAACGACTTCCATTCCGTTGCTATATTCGAGTCTTGGATGCGAGACGTTTATCGTATGTCGAATCGGGAAATGTTCATCCTGAGAGTCTGGCCATGTTTAGACTAGGACCGTACTATTATCGTCGTTCTACTGAGAGGATTGAGTCTAGAGTCGTATAGTCTTGCAAAGTTCTAATGCTTTTCGTATGCCATTCCTCATGGATGTAGTGTTTGTGTTTAGATATATTAGTTAGTTACTCCCTCCATCCCTGTCATTAGTTTACACTTTCTACTTTTAGGTGTTTCAGTCGATATTTTACACTTTTCTTTTTTGTTTATGTTCTCCTCCCTACTTTATCTTTTATTAATATTAAAAGCAACTCCCCTTTCTCTATGCCTTGATCTTTGTGTATAAAGCATATGTAAGCATTTCATCGAGACGGGAGTAGAGTGGTTCACATGTATATATAAGTTACGTCCCTTGTCTTTAATGTTTAGTAAATCTGTAGGCTTTATATTCATCATTTGTTCTCATGTCAATTTATCTTCGTTGTTGGATTGTAATGTATTGTGTTGAAATCGTTTTTATATGTATCATTGTGTAATTTGGATGGGAGGACACCTAGTTACTCCCCACTGACTGTGACATTCATGTTTCATGAATGACAGGTTGCAAGTCGGTGCTACTAGGGGTTTTGAGACGAGTGAGCTAGCGATCGTGTACTTACAACGATTGACCTTATTTGTTGTAGTGTAGATTGGTGCATACTATCGTAGTTGAGTTTTATTGTGGGATTGAAATCCCTTATATTTAAATAAGTTGTGTATAAAAGCTTTCTTAAACATAAGTTTTGGTTATAATTAGTGACTTCGCGGTTTTAAGATCAGAGTTTTTTAAAATCTCGTATTTTCCGCTACAAAAGTCATATTTTACCTTAACATATAACCGAGGGGGTTCCCATTTTATCCCTTAACCAACCTCGTTTTGCATGCGTTTCGTCCATTTAATATTAATTTTTATAGCCAATTGCTTCCTATTTTTATTCATATCCTATTTTATACGTTTTATAGGAAAGAAGCCAAATGAGGTGGACTTCTCATCTTTTATGCTCTTTTTGATGGCTATATAACGACTTACACAAGTTTAGTTTAGAGAAGAACTAGACTGATGAATCATAGCTAATAAAAATGGTTTTGGAGAAGATACATGCCTATCCCCTACGACTAGGGATTATCCTCCACGATTTTTAAGAGAAGGAAGAATAATGGAAAATACTGAAGATAAACTCGAAAGAGTTATGGCCCTGATTCTCACAAAACTCGTTCGAGTTAGACGAAACATGCCCGAGTTACATCAACTCGTCCGAGTTCTGCTCTCTTAGCTCGAGTTCGTCTTATCTCCTCCGCAAAGTTAACCTAATTCTATAAGTATAAATATCCCATTTGTAATAAAATTAGGGATCCATCATCTCATACCTTAGTAGCCTCCATAGAGAATTAGCCTATTCGATTAGTTTAAATCTCTCCTTAATTAGATTAACCATTCAATAATTGTTCTTCAAATTTTTTTCGATCTAGGTTTGTACTTGAATTTCTTGGATTTTAAAATTTGAAGATTGGTCACAAATCTCCTATATTATTCAAGATCGCTTCTCTTATTTTGTTTATCCTTTAATTATTAGTTGCTATAGTTCTGAATCCTTTTTCAATTTATTGTTCATGTTTCAGTAATTTTTTCATTTAATTGTCTTATCATAATGATTAGTTTAGATTGTTTGTTGATGTTGTATTGTTTTCCTCATGATGATTAATGAGTAGTCCCTTGTTAGGATTAGTGGGAGATTATGAGTATGATTGACGAATTGTTGAATACCTGTCTTACTTCTAGCATATGCACTCCACATGTTTAATGAAATGCTTGGTTGGCCAACTTGCATGTTCCATTACTTGTTTACATGCGCCCATAAGATTGAGTGCCTTGGATTATTGCATTAGAACTTGTATATCCCTAGTAGTCTGACCATGTGTATGCATGTGTTAGCTTGTGTTGGTTTATGGTGGGGTTGTTAAATCGAGAGACTCAATCCATTTGCCTAAGTAAGACTGCCTTTCAACAAAGAGACTCAACCTACTAGTTACCTTGCTCACCCACAGGAACCCACTCGTCCTAGTTGTTGTTATTTAATTTTTTAGATTCTTATTATTGGTGTTTAAGTTATTAGTTTAGATTAAAACCCAAACTGATAATTGTGACATTTTGTAATACCCCCACTAACCGAGAGGCCACGAATAAGGCAATCTCAATCAATGGAGAGGTCACATACTCGGTTTCCTGAGTTTATGGTGCGAACAATATCAATCTCAATCAATTTATATAAATAAAGGCGCAAGTGAGAAACAGTCATACATCATAAGTCATCCAAGTACATGAGGTTAATACATCATAACTACAAAAAGTGGCGACATCATCAAGACCGCTCCCAAGCCCTCGGGATGCGCATGCTATGTAACAAGTTTACCTATCAAGCCACTGCTCCCCACATGAGCGGAAATCATCATGTGGATCAACACAGTTTTCCGAAACCGTTAGTTGTGCCAATTGAATAAAAATGATAAAGCATGTGAATGATATGAAATGTAACAAATGCAAACAAGAAGGGATATACCGTACCACTACTCCTCCTCCAAACACACCGGTGACGGCATCGCAACGCTGCCACCCGCAACCCGGACCACAGTCCAAACAAGTACCGAGACGCACCCTAGTACGGGCCCAGGCGCTAACCGGACCCCTGCCCAACGTTACGGTTCACCGCAAGTCTCTTCAATTCGTCCTCAAGAGATGAATGTGCACATCTCCATTAGGGTGGAGCCCTAATGGATGATTCAAGCGTAAGACGGTCTCCCAACCGTCTTATGTCTCCTCAACAAATCCAACCTCCTCCAACGCCCACACAACCATCACAAGGTAACCATCCCAAGGTATTCCAAACATTATCAACTTTGAATTTTCATTCATCGTAGGCGAATTTAGAGTATTTCGAGGCGGTATTATATAAAACCGCTTATAGAGCTCAAAAATGACCCAAAACACCTCGTATTTCGATGAAATTTGTTGTTTTGGAACCCCGAAATTATGGGTAAACTTTGTATGCAATCAAATTTGCAGCTTGTTGTCGCGCCTCGGTGACACCTCTTTTGGCAGAGGGATTGCATTATTTTCTACGAGACGAGGAGCCATCTCGTAGATACATGATTTTTGCAAATTTTATTACGTAAACCTTTTCGAAGACGACGTGGCCTGAGGCGGCAGTGCTGCTTCAACGACGCCATTTGTCTGAGGTCGGTATGGGAAAGAATTACGGTGTTGAATTTTGTATTTGGCCAGCAATTGTTCTGTCTCTGCTTGGAAATGTGACTCGTTGTCACTGATGATTTAATGTGGACATCCATATCAACATATAAGGTTGACTTATATGAACTTTGCCACCTATTTAGATGTAAGAGTGTAGTAGGAAGCTGCCTTGACCCATTTAGCAAAGTAATCGATAACGACCAAAATGTAACAGTGACTTCCGGTTCCAGGCGGAGTGAATTTCCCTATGACGTCTATTCCCCAGGTACAGAATGGCAAAAGAGATTTTATTATGTAAAGTAATGATGGCGGAACGTGTTGTCCATTCCCGAAGATTTGACAGTTGTGGCAATGTTGCACGTATTTGGCACAATCCGCCTCCATAGTTGTCAAGTATTATCCCGGACGCATTATTTTATTTGCTAACATGGGCCCATTCATGTGAGGACCGCATTCTTCATCATGAACCTCCTCCATAACCTTCTTTTTCTTTCGAATGATCGAGGAAAAGTAAGATGACACATTGGGTGTTTTATTGTACAATTCTCCTTGATTTAAGACGCATTGTGCGGCTAGGAGTCGTATAAGCCTATGTCGTCTTTTGTCCATATCCGATGGGAATTCACTGTTGAGTTTGTAATTTAAGATGGCTTGGTACCGTAGTTCTTCTTGACTTTCCTCATCTCGGGTCAGGAAATGCACATATGCTGGTTCCGAATGCCTTTCGATGCAAAGCGGCATTTCGATCATATTGTCAGGCATGCTAATCAATGATGCGAGTTTCGCAAGAGTGTCTGCAAACAGATTTTCTTCTCGAGGAAAATGCAAATAAGTGACTTGGTCAAAGAACTAATCCACTTGGTCTATCCTTGTCTGGTAAGGCGCGAGACTTTCACTCCGTATTTTCCATGAACTGGTGATCTGATTGATTATTAGAGATGAATCACCATGAACTCGTAGTCTCTTTATGCCTAGGTTTACAGCTGCTTGTAAAATGATGAGACAAGCTTCGTATTCTGCGACATTATTGGCCACCTCAAAGTCGAGTTTGACCGAAATTGGTGTATGCTCGCCTTCAGGAGAAATGAGCAACAATCTTATTCCATATCCTTTTAAGTTAGAAGCCCCATTAAAGTAGAGATTCCAGGACTCCGTATTGGTGTATAGAATGTCTACATCGGGGAATGACCAAGTGTTTATTGCCTGTGTATCTTGGATTGGATTGTCCACAAAGAACTCGGCTACCGCTCGTTCTTTGATGACTTTTAGAGGCATGAACTTAAGATCTAATTCTGAAAGCATCAACATCCATCGTGCTAAGCACCCATTGAGAACTGGTTTCTCGAATACGTACTTGATTGGATCCATTTTCTAATACACATTGACTAAATAACTGAGCATGTAATGACGCAGCTTCTTGGTTGCCCACACAAGAGTGAGGCAAGTCTTCTCGAGTGGTGTATACTTGATCTCATATTCCAGGAACTTCTTACTAAAGTAGTAGATAGCCCTTTATTCTTTCTCGACCGTTTAGGCGAGCATGACTCCCATAGCTGTGTTCGTAACCATAAGGTATAGAGACAGAGGTTGGTCTTTCTAGGGTGGTATAAGGACTGGTGATTTAGCCAGAATATCCTTTATTTTATCAAATTCCTTCTGGCAATCATCATCCTATATCGTTAGTCAATTTCTTTACTTTTTTAATATTGGTTCATAGATTATGGTGAGCTTTGAGATAAATCGACTGATGTATTGCACCTTGCCTAGGAAACCCCTTACTTCTCTTTCTGTCTATGGCTAAGGCATCTCGACTAAAGCCTTAATCTTGGATGGATTGATCTCTATCCCTCGCTGGCTGACCACATTGTAACACCCAATCTACTAGAGAGCCTTCATAAAGACCTTCCCTAGTAAATAAGGTGCCACAGCCTCGGTTTCCCGAGGTAGCAAATATCAATTCAACAATAAAGGACAATTTATTAAAACTAGTTTAGCGATTAAAAATGAAATGTTAAATCCGACAAAACTGAATGTATAATCTCAAAAATTGCTAAATATAAAATGAATGTATAAATCAGTGGAATCTACTATCTTGACACTCGACAACCCCCCAAAGCACCCATGCAATGTCTACCAAGGTCACTTGTCAAGAACGACTCACCATTCGATACCGCGAATGGATCACATCGATCAAGTGTCAGTACAAAGCAACAACTTAATGCCAAATTATAAGCTATCAAAATGCTTGCCAACGCCAACCCACACACCAACACCACACCGTCAATCAGCTGGATTCCTGTCACAACAGGCAATCCCTGCCAGGGAGGGACCGCAGCCACTCCCACCAAATCCCCGCTCGACGCACGAGCGACCCGGAATCCTTAATGTGCACACACCCCTCTGTGATGGGAGTCACGAGGGGGGAAACTCGGGGGTGAGACCGTCTCCCAACGGCTCACAAACCAATCACACAACACCATCTCCAACCTCCGTCACAGTACATCAATAATCACAATCATGGCAATCAAAACACAACAATAACAAATGCAATGACACTATAGATTGAGTAAGGAGAACCCTATCTCAAAAATCCTCAATCAATCAATAGGGAGAAAATCAGAAAGGCTCCTCTACGAACTCAACACCAAGAGAAATCAAACAATTCCATATAATCAACTCACCATCCTTAATCCCCAAAATAGATTGGGGCATAAACAAACTAATGAATTAATATTAAACAAAGCAAACTTACCGAGCAAGGCTAAGCGCGACGGGGAATTCGAAATCTAACAAGAAGAATGAATAGAGTGATTAAAGAGGATTATAGGAGGTTGTCTTTTGAAAAAATGAATGAAAATAAGAGAAATGACGGAAGAAACGTATTTATATGACTCCTCCAAAAGCCCTAATCAGTCTGTCGAATTTCCGGATTATAGCCCTCACTTGGCCGAGTGCCAAAGCACTCGTCCGAGTTGCTCGACTCCAGAATGAAATCTAACATATCAAACCACAATCTACTCGGTCGAGTTAGGCTAACTCTACCGAGTGACCTTCCACTCGGCCGAGTCAACCCAACTTGGCCGAGTCACGGACTAATAGAATACGCAGTATTAGAAATACCCCCCCTTAGGAATTAACTTCGTCCCCGAAGTTCACTTCCAAGGCAAAAATAACCAGCCAACAGCCCGCAAAACAACTACAAAACACGGTATACGCTAACCGACACTCCGGTCACTACCCATACTAGCTCAAGGAGAACCAAAGATCGATGCCAACGTCGACTAAAATACTATACAATACCAACCAAAACACCATGTGATCATCTCCTACCCCCTAAAGAAATAAGGTTACGTCCTCGTAACCAAACGTACCTGATCGAAAAGATGAGGGTAGCGCTGCCGCATCGACTCTTCCGTTTCCCAAGTTGCTTCTTCTACCTTATGGTTTGACCATAAAACCTTAACTAGGGTCGTCTCACCAGTCCTAGTCTTGCGCACTTTCCAGTCTAGGATTTCCATAGGAACCTCTGCATAGGTCAAGGCCTCATCAAGCTCGATTGTCTCAACCTCAAGCACATGAGACGGATCACTAACATAATTCTTCAGCTGAGATACACGGAAGACATTATGCACACGATCCAATGCCGGCGGTAGTGCCAAACGATAAGCCACTTTCCCAACTCGATCCAAAATCGCATAAGAGCCAATGAATTTCTGACTGAGTTTTCCCTTCTTTCCATATCGCATCACACCTTTCATGGGTGACACTTTCAAAAGAACTTTGTCACCTACCTCGAATTCCACGTCGCGACGATGTAAATCCGCATAACTCTTTTGCCGATCCTGTGCTGCTTTCATTTTCTGACGAATCACCTGAACCTGGTCAATCATATCCTGCACCATCTGCGGTCCTAGAACAACAGAGTCAGAACTATCATCCCAATAAACTGGACTACGGCACTTCCGACCGTACAAAGCATCAAAATGTGGCATCCCAATACTCGTGTGATAGCTATTATTGTAGGAGAACTAGATTAGATCAAGACGATCTTCCCAAGGATCCCCAAATTCCATCACACAAGCCCTCAACATATCCTTAAGGGTCTTGATAGTCCGCTCAGTCTGACCATCAGTAGCTGGATAAAACGCAGTACTCATCTTCAAAGTAGTCCCCATCAATTTCTGTAGCTCATGCCAAAACCGCGAAATGAAACGCGCATCTCGGTCTGAAACGATAACCAATTGTGTCCCATGAAGCTTCACCACATTCTTCCAATAGGCCAATGCTTACTCCATCTTGCTCCACGTATCTTTCATCGGAATAAAATAAGCAGATTTCGTTAACCGGTCGACAATCACCCAAATCATATTGTTGCCCTTCTGCGATCACGGCAAACCCACAATGAAGTCCATAAAAATCTTCTCCCATTTCCACATCGGTATGTCCAAGGACTGAACCATACCCTGTGGCCTCCGCTACTCGCCCTTAACCCGCTATCAAGTCAAACAACGAGCCACAAAATCAGCTACTTCCCTCTTCATCCCCGGCCACTAGAAAGTCTTCTTTAGATCCTTATACAACTTATCCCCGCCTGGATGCACGGAATAAGTAGTACAGTGAGCCTCAGTCAAAATCACTCTCCTCAAATCAGCATCATCTGGAACACACCACCTACCATCGAACGTAACTCTCCCATCATCATGAATCGAAAACCTAGAAGTAGTACCCTTCTCCACCATCTCCTTCCAGGCTCGAATCTTAGGATCATCCATCTGTTTAACCCGAATAGTATCATACAATTCCAGTTCCACAGTCAAATCACTCATCTTGTCCCCCTTCTATATTACACAAATTCCCATTTTGTTCACTTCATCATCGACATCGTCGTGCACAAGAAATGAACACTCTTCCGGCTAAGAGCATCAGCAACAACATTAGCCTTACCCTCATGATAGATGATCTCCATATCATAGTCACCCATAAGTTCCATCCATAGCCTCTGTCTCATGTTTAAGTCACGCTGAATGAACACATACTTCAAGCTTTTATGATCTGAAAACACCTTAAAGGTAGCCTCATATAGATAGTGTCTCCAAATCTTCAAAGCAAAGACCACGGCACCCAACTCCAGGTCATGAGTCGGATAACTCACCTCATGTGACTTCAACTGTCTCGACGCATAAGCAATCACCTTCTGATTCAGCAACAGCACACAACCCAGTTCACACTTTGAAGTATCAGTGTAGACCTCAAAGTTCCCACTCCCCTCCGGCAAAGCCAAGATTGGAGCCGATGTCAAACGCTCCTTTAATGTAAGAAACGTTTGCTCACAGCTCTCATCCCAGCTAAATCTAATATCTTTCTTCATCAAAGTAGTCAATGGTCTCGCAATTCTCGAAAAGTCTTTCACAAAACGATGATAATTGCCTGCTAGACCTAAGAAGCTTCGAATCTCAGCTACATTCTTCGGTGTTGCCCAATCTCGCACGGCATCAATTTTACTAGGATCCACGGATACCCCCTCCTTAGAAATCACATGGCCCAAAAATGCCACCTTCTCGAGCCAGAACTCACACTTAGAAAGCTTAGCATACAACTGATTATCTCGTAATGTCCGTAACACGATCTTCAAATGTTCGGCGTGTTGCTCTCTATCTTGCGAATAGACCAGAATATCATCAATAAAGACCACCACAAACTGATCCAAATACTGACTGAAGACCCGATTTATCAAATCCATAAACACAGTTGGTGCATTAGTCAAACTGAATGGCATCACCACGAACTCATAGTGTCCATACCTTGATCTAAAAGCTGTCTTTGGGATGTCATCATCCCGAATTCGCAACTGATGGTACCCCGATCTTAGATCAATCTTGGAGATCACTCCGGCCCCCGTCAACTGATCAATCAAATCATCTACTCTCGGCAAAGGATACTTGTTCTTTATCGTGACCTGATTCAACTCCCGATAGTCAATGCACAACCTTAAGCTCCCGTCTTTCTTCTTTACGAACAGAACTGGCGCACCCCAAGGTGATACACTAGGTCTAATGTACCCCTTCTCAAGTAACTCGGTCAGCTGCTT
>JAOWBH010174428.1:0-10420 GCA_028566215.1 Silene coronaria
AAAATATTTTTCGCCTATATTTCGACTTTAACCTGACTAAATCTTATCCGTTCGACTTCAACCTCTATCCGTACTTTGATTTTAGAAGAATGCATTAATTTGGACGGGCTGCTATCTACAGAGGTCTTGCAGCGTCTAGTTTCTCAAAGAATTAGAAATTTTCCGCGTTTGGTGGAAAGATATGCCAAAAATGAGGGATTTGAATGGAACAACATCTCCCATATCAGAAAGATTGTTACTGATGGCATGACAATTCAAAATTTTCTGTGACTAATGTTGGATAATAAGGTTTTTGACAAATCGAACTTGGATAAAACCGATGATCACGTAATGAATCGTTTTCCTTGAAGAGTATTTCTTCCCTAATTATGCCTTTGGGTTTCAAGAAATCTCTTACAGGATAATACACCAATTTTCCTCTTGTTCTAGGCTAAAACAAGAGAATACAAATGAAGTGTTTATTATTTGTTTGTTCACCAAAATCTGAAAATAATTGTATATATTCTTTTCCATCACCTTTTTCATGTGTATCTTATGTTATATATATATAATAATGCCATGCATACACAAGAGAAAGACGGTTAACATCCGAAAAGATGCCAATTAGGATAAGTACATGCAAACAGTGGCGGGCGCAGGAATTTTGTACAAGGGGGGCACCGGAAAAAAAAATTATAGTACATTGTTTTTATCGGTAAAAATATTTTAATATTTTAGCAAAAAAAAAAAAATTTTTAATATTTTGAATTTTTTTCAGTAAACTAATGTCGTTGAAAGTTAAAAAAAATGGCAAAGGATCGATTTTTTTTCTAATAAATAATGTTTTGATGTGAATTTTTTTTAAAATGCAGTAGATTTCATTAAATTTACTTTCGTAATTGATTATAACATCTCTTGTTATAGGATATATTGCATTCTAATACTTAAATGAACAATAAGCACAAGTGGTTCAATGGTTATGTAGTTGGTATATTATCATGAGGTTTAGAGTTCAAATCTTGTTACTATCAATTTTTGGTTAAATTAATAACAACAAATCGGCAATTTAAAACATTAGCTGAAGGGCGAAGCTCAAATAAAAATAAGAAAGGCTAAATTTATAACAACAATTAAGGACATGGGCTGAAGGGCAAAGCCCAAATAACAAAATAACTAGTTAACAAAAATTGCGTGATACCATAGTCGAACCTGGTACCTCACGGCTGTATATACCCATGTCTACCAACTGCTCTACTATATCTTGTTGTGTATTTAGGACATAAATATTTATTTCTAAAACTACAAGGTGGCCCCCTAGATCCACCCATGCATATAACTATTCTTGTCTACGTTTATTTTTCCTCAAAAGCTGTCAAGTTAAATGACATGTTTGACTGTCTCATAAGAGTGACTACTGAATGCAATAGGAGTAAATTTCTGATATAGAGTGGAAACAGGTGATATAACTATACTTTCTAAAAGTTATTGTTACATTGATTAGAGGAACATTTTTTAGTAGCAGATACTATAAAGTATAAAGTGATTATGTCTTTCGCTGGATACTGGACTGTTAAAAAATGAACGATCCTAAACTATCAGTTATTGCAGATTTTAGATAAATGAAGTAATTATTTGAGTTTATAAATGCACAATATTCGTGAGCTTAGAATTTCAAGTTATTTATCTTATATAAGTAGATATGCAAATGTTTGTAGTAATACCGATGCAAAGAAGTGAAAAAAGAATCCTAGAATGTGTTTCATTTAGTATGCATAGTTATTAGGATATGACGAGGTTTAAGGTGGTGGCTGGTAAGAATCACTAATTTTTGCTCATTCTCTTCCAAATTTTGATGTCTATGAAAAGGGGCATCACAATCTGCTTTGCTTTGCAGTTAATTTTGCCTATGGAGGAGAATCAACAAGCAAGCCCATAGGCCAGCAAGTTGTTAATGCTCTTCAGTTAGGCCATAGAAACCAAGCTTCCAGTCTACTGTTAGAATTTGATGCTGCTAGCCACATGATGAATGGTGGAGATATTGTCAGCATTCTTGAATACTGTGCCAATACACCAGATCCATTGGTGAGCATAGTAGTGTTTGTGTTGGATGAACAATTAAAAGAACTATCTGTTGTGAATATTTTTTTTCTTCCATCCATAATAGTTCTAATTTTCATTGGAGCCAAAGACTCATTACTCTTTGGTTTTGTATTATGATGGAATATAACAAATTGGTTCATCAAAGTGGTTGCATTTCTTTCTATTGTTAACTGTTTGAATGTTTGATACCAGTCTTTCTATTTAGTTGATGACACAAGTTCGTCTTGGGTCATTCGGAAACAACCTCTTTGCGTTTCTAACTCAAGGATAAGGCTGCGTACATCCGACCCTTCCTTACCCCTTACCCCTGGGATAATGCTGTTGTTTTTGTTGTTGTTGTCATAAAGTCGTAATAGTTTTCAGCCATTTGCTTTTGCTGATATTTGCTAATGGAATGGGAGCAGTTGATTCACGGGTAAAGCACAGAAGCTGGCACAAAAATAATATGTTTAACCAAGAGAAAGTATGTAAACAAGGAACAATTGATTTTATAACTAACAACAGATGATCCTTTCAAGATATTCAAATATTAACCCAAAACAACAAAAGCAAAAAAAATGTTCTCCATCCTTTTCTCAACGGTTAAGGCGATTCTCTGGAAAACACTGCTACAAGATAACTAGATAAGTTAGTTGGTAGTTCAGTGACACCTAACTGGGCCAGTTTATCTTCCTGTTTGAGTGTAACCCTATCAAAGCAGGTACTGCAATATTTTGATCCAATTTAGAGTCAAGGCTTTATTAGCATTGCCTATATATTATCATGTAGCTCTTTTAACACACCTAACGGTGATATGATCTGAGTGTTGCTTGTCTTTATTTTACCAGACTTCAGTTGTATGATGCAGATTAGTCTAACTCCTACACTTCATATAATAGCACTGAGGCATTTTCGTGGCGTGGTTCTAACATGACATGTTACCTGTTCCAGTTTGTAATGGAGACATGGAGAGTCCTACAAGAGAAGAAAATTACTTTAACTCAGCATTATTACTTGCTTATTGTCCGTGCTCTTTTTAATGGTGGTCACATAGAGGAGGTATGAAATTTAAATTTTTATTATTTTTCTCTCTTTTCATTTGTTGTCCAATTTTTTTGATGTATATATACATGCACTCCGTATATGAGAGTGCGAGCTTGGGTATCTCCTTTTGTTGAGGCTTTGTTGTTTTAACATCATTTTCCTGGATCTCTGCGCTCACTATGTTTCGCACTTGCCTTTTCAATTCTCAAAGTACATGTTTTTGATAGCATGTGGCGATACATTAGGCCTCTAGTAAATGGAACATTACAGTTGAGTTTCAGATAATATCGATTGACCCTACTATATTTGTATGACAGGCAATTCGTTTGGTGAAATTTCTTGGAGAAAATAATCATGTCAGTTTTATACTCCCTGTGTACAATTTTCTTCTGTCATCTTGTGCAAAAATGAAGGATTTGATGTATCGCGATCAATGCTTGAATTTGATGGACAATCATTTGTTAGGGAAGAATGAACACACGTATACAGCTCTTCTTAAGGTAATTATTACAAGTGAATATTGTGGCTGGATTTAAACCTTATGATTCTCCTGCTCACCTGTTGGTTTTTGATCAGTTTTATTGCTATGGTTCTTGTTTTTATTTTTTTTTTATTTTTTTCTTGAAAAACTACTTGTCGTATTGATGTAAGACTGGAGGAAGATAGTTCACTTGCAGAAATAATATTGTTGGTAAAGTGAGAAAAAAAAAGCTTAAGACGGGAAATAGGAGATGAGGGAGACATGTAAGAGATTAGTGGCCGGATAGTCTGACCTTCATCATGTACTTTATCGGTTATTGTCCATAGCATCACCTTACACGAGCTTCAATTAGCTTGTTTAGCAGCTTTGGTGTACAACAACAAAGCTTTAGTATTAGAATACACTCAATTAGGCTTATATAAACCATTATTACTAATACAGAATTACAGAGACATAAAAGGTAGCAAGAGCAGAGAACTGAATGAGAGTAAGATGTGACAGAAAAGGGCTGAGAGTAAGGAAAAAGTCTTATGGGTTTGGCGATATACCAAAGTATTAAAGAGAAGGAAGGGAGGAAGGGATTATTGAGGCCTGTATTTTCCTTTAATATTTTTCGTAGGTTGGAAGAATTTTAATTTATCTTGTAGGAGGGAAAATGTATCCATTCACCTCTCCCCTCCCTGTTTTCCTTGAACCCAACTTGTTATTCCAACAAGGGAAATTGTTCCCTTCCCTTTCCCCCATCACCTTTCTTAACCTGTCAAGCCAACCGAAAGGTAAAGGACATAAAGGGAGAAATGTAGGGAACACTAGAGTAAGCAAACCAACCAAGTAAAGAAGACAAGGAAGAAGTAATTAAATCAAAAGGCTCTCTCAAACTCTTGTGTTCACTTGAATTCTGTCTTTCCACTGTGCCTTCTTACCGCCATTCTCATCGCCAAGTTGATGCATGCTGTCTCAATCACTCTGAGAATGCAACTTTCAGTGTGTGTGAAGGAAAACTCAAATTGCTAGGACAGATATATTCATCTCTGCCACCGACACAGAAAGTAAAACTTGAACACTGTGGATCTAATTTCTTATGCTAATTATTATTAATTTAGGCCAGAAAGTATCCATTACTCTGTTATTTTTTTTTTTTCTCCCAACGAAAAAATCTTTATCTAATGATCTTCAGTGTTATCAGGTATTGCTTTATCTCTGAAGTGTACGATGTTAAGCTTTATGTGTATCTCATTGGCAGAGAAATTTCGTCATAACCTTTGCATTGACTTTGCGGATGACTTGTACTACCCACGGAAATTTGGTCTGCTAATTATCCTCTGCCTTCTCTGACTTATAGAATGATTAGAATCGGTTCTGCTTCTTTGAGTGGTAGATTTAATTATTTTTGCCACCAAAACAAGTTCTATTGAAGCCCATCTATGCATTATGGTGACTTGAAGTTAATTCTCTTTGGCATAACAATGTGTGAGATCATATAGTATTCACATAACTTCGTAAGTTGTCACGGTGTGTTGGTCTCACTTCAGGGTCATTTTGCGTTTGAAATAACCTTACTGAACTTCACACTACAACAACAACAACATCAGAGCCTTAATCCCAAAATGATTTGGGGTCGGCTGACATGAATCATCCTTTAGAACCGTTCATGGAGCACACATCGAGATACAAAAAAATAATAACCTAACTGAACTTCACACTCTTTGATCTTAATATTTAAAGGGTGAGGCGCACAAAGGAGAGGACCATCTGAGGCGACAGTGCAAGGCGCGCAGGAAAATTTGTATTATTCAGATAAAGTTTCATGTAATTTTTCAATTTTTGGGATTTCAAAGAGGGCTAACATGTAAAATAGTAAAGGGATAATGTGCGAAAGGGAAGGAGATAATAAAAGAACTAGAAGAAAGTAATTGAAAATGCACGGTAGTGGGCCTCACTAGTTTTTTTTGTCTATAAGGCGCACTGAGGCATATTGGCTAGTGCCTCACCGACCATTGAGCTTAAGCAAGCCTGAGCGAGTGAGTGTGATATTAAAATGTGGTATCAATTGCGGATGCGGTAACGGTTGTAAAATGCCGGTATCAGGATTCCATGAATGTAAAGTCACAAAACATAGCCAATGTGGTTAAGTTTCAAAAACTTTACCAAATATGTCATTGGCGACAAAAAAATGAAAGAGTTTATTTCGTGACGTTTTTACTCTTTTTAGCCTAGATTGTACCTCTTATGTCCTATTTTTTCACAAATACATGCGTAAATACCATTAAAATAACAGTGATATCTTGAAATATCAGTCAATGCGGTCCTAATATTGGCCTTTTTTATATGATGGAAAATAACGAAACGGCGACATGAATTTTGTTGCATAAGGGTTATGCTAAGTATCAGGAGCATTCTAATTCCATGCGTCGAGGCATACTTTTTTGAACGAAGCCTGTGATTGAATTTTATATGCTGATACGCCAATTCTATAATGTGAAAAAACTGCTGGAAGGTGCAAGTTTATACTGTTCTACTTCCTCCGTTCCATTGGTTCTTTCCCATTGGCTTTTTGCACAAAGAATAAGAAAAGGAAAAAGAGTGGGGGTATTCATGTGCTTGGTTACCAATATCCCTTATGTTACCCCACAACTTTTGCTTTATTAATGAGGTGTGTGAAAAATATGAGGGTAGTATAGTCAATTAGTTGATTAAAGGATGTCCATATAAGGAAACTTAAACAATCAAATGGGACAGCTCAAAATGGAATACGTAATGAACTCAACAGAACGGAGGAAGTATATCATTAGCTCATGAATGATGATTCTATAAAATAAGAAAATATTGCCTGTTAAGTCCTTGTGAATGAGTGCTCAATGTAGATTAATTTATCAGACTATAGGAGTTGAGGGCTCATGAAATGGTTAACTAAAACTTTTAAGCGTTGGATGCTGTTTAGAAGAGAGTCAGCTGTACTTTATCTACTCCTTCCATTTGTTTTTCTTTCCATTCTATTTTGCAATTATTTTTTGTTTATAAAGTGCGTGGTGATGGTTTCTAGTTTCTACTAGGGAGGATCCAAACTCTATTAGCTGTTAATTCCATTTTAAGCACCACCACAATGGTAACCAACCTCGCCCACAATATTTTGAGCAACCAAAACCTCGGGTCATAAATTTGCGGACCATTACTGCGATGGTGTATAGTTTAAAAAAAAAAAATTGGCTGTAGTTCTGAAAAAAAAATACTTGGAGAAAAATTTGATTGAGAGAGGTTGGAGGAGGGAGGATGTGAAAGTTCGGTGGTGGAGGGAAAAAAGGTGAAGGTTTGATTAACAATGGACCAAGTGTGTGGGCGAAGTAGAGTCGGAGAAGGCTGTGAAAGGGTCGCAGTGAGATGCCAATGTGAGGTGTGACTTTGTGACGTCGAGAAGTAGGTTTTGTCGACGCTTAGAAGTGTGAACTGTGAAGTGAAGAATAGGGTTGGGGGAGGGTGTATGGGGAGGAGGAGGTGCTGCTGGATGAAGGGTTGAGAAGGAGGGGATGTAATGAGAATTTAAGGAAATTTGTTGGAGACTGGAATGAAGGCTGGCCGTGAGGTTCAATTGAAGGCAAGTGTGATGGTTCGTGGGTGGCACTCAAGTGTCTGGTGGGTGGTTATTGAACTGAAAGCTTAGTTTAAAAAAGCACGCCTATGGCGCACCTTGGATGAGGCACTAGCCAAAACGCATCGGTCCATTTTAGGTGCGCCTTTTAGACAAGGCTAACTAGTACGCACTTTCCATATCTTTTGGACAAGGCTTCCCATTTGTTTTTCCCATTATTCCTTACTTTACGCCTTGACATGTTAGCCAACTTGAAAACTCCTAAAAAGGCTATTGTTGCCAAAATTCTATTTGAAAATTATAAATTTTTTACCAAAAATAGGGCACCTCATGTCAAAAAGGCGCGCGCCTTCGCCTTGCGCTTTGCGCCTCCTCCATAGCGCCTCGGTGCGCCTTGCGCATTTTTAAACTAAGACTGAAACTAAATGGCTCAAGATTTCAGTTGATAATTTGAAATATTTATGTAACTAAACTGCTGGATAATTGCAGGAATTGTGACTGAAAAACAGGAATGCTTTGATATTTCTGAAATTATAAAACAGTGACTGAAATGCTATAAAACTGATAGAAAACTCAACCAAAGCACACAACCAATGGTTAAGGTTGTGAAGATTAATTCCAGCAGACAGCAAAGAATTAAAATTCACTCTTCCATGAGCAAAGGAGGAGACTCAAGCACACAACCAAGAGTTTAAAACAGAAACAATATTTCAGGTTTTCTTTAATTCAATCAAATCTGCCTCTTGCAATATTGCTCCTTGGTTTGTACGGAGTATAGGCCAAGGAGACTTATCTTACACGTCCAAGTTTGATCTAAGGGCCACGACTGGGTTACAAAAGATTACAAACATAACTTCATTTTTACATAATCTGAGTACAAACAAAACAGAAAAAGCAATAAAGCATAAAGCAGTTTTCAGAGTTCTTGGTTGCTAGCTCAGGGCAATTAAGAAGGTTGGACTTGGTAGATGCCTCGTTTGTAGTCCCTCCTTAAGTAGTATGAGTTCAAAAGAAGACCTTCGTGAATCACCTAGAGTTGCCTGATCAAAAGAGGAAAGGACTGAGTATTTCACATGTTGCTGCAATGCTGCTCCTTTCCTGTACCGCTGGTTTGTTTCTTAAGCTAACTTACTGAACACTGGGAAATAGACTTTAACACCCTATACAAAGTTGTTATGTGAGGCCTAATCAAGCTAGACTAGGTGCTGGCTCACCATAAAACCCATCTGCTAGGGCCCTGTACCTGGTTGTGGTTGAGGGACCTGTATTGGCTCGTGCTTGGTTCTGAACTCCTGTTTCAGTTATGTGAGGTGGCTGAGGGAGAGGGGAAGGGTGGTGGAGGGAGTTAGGTTGTAAGTTAATAAATCTAATAGGGAGAGCTTAAGGGTGGTTAATAATGTCATATTTTGCAACTCTATAAGTATTATTAGGATAACTTGGTAACTTTATGACCAAAAACTTTCTAAAAAGGAACGGGGAAGTGGGAAGAGAAAAGTTTTCCCAAAATGGAATATGGAAAGAATTCAGGTGAATGGAGGGCCTATTCCTGTAACTGTGTTCTGTGTACTGACTTACATGGAATGACTAACAGAGTCCTCTGGTATTTGTAGCTGGTGATACGCAAATATTCCGATTATATCTCATTTAACCAGAGTATTGTCATCAGCCTGCTTCCTGCGTGTTCTCACATATTGTTGTAGACTTGTAGCCTTGTAGGGTGGAGAAGAGATGTATTTTTTTCCTTTCTGATTAGCTTTAAGATATTAGATATCTGTTCAACATGATTTTTTTTTTATTTTTTTTTTTGTGTAGAAATGCCTTCAAATTTTCTTGTTCACTTTGAAGTTCTGATGTTAAAGTTCGGTCGTTGTTCCTTTCAGCTTGCAGTTTGGGAGAGAAATTTGTTAGCTGTGCATGAAATTCTGAGAGAGCAATGCAAGTATTACAATTTGAACATTATCTCATTGCGAAAGTTCATCCGGTCTTTTACAGAGTTGAAAGATTTGGAATCTGCATATAAAACATTGCAATATATGGTTTCTGTAGCTCTTAAGGAAGGAACCTATCTACGTAGAACTATGCTGGGAAAAATCATTTGTCCAAATCTGGATATTCCTATTCCCTCAGCCACTGTAACGAGTATCCTAGACTCTGATTCGTCAGAAGATGGAGATTTCAGAACTAATATCTCAGATGATTGTGAAGAAATGATTACAAACACAAATAAGGATCTGCAATGCATTCCCTTAAACTTAGATGCTAGTACGCTCGAAAATCCTGAAAAGGGGCCCATTAAGAAGGTCTTGAGATGGTCTTTTAATGATGTCATACGTGCATGTGGTCGCCGAAATGCAGAACTAGTTGGGAAATTAATCATGCAGGTAAGATGTCCTGGTTCTCTGCCTGAATAAACTTGTTCTATACTTTGCTTATTTTTATGGTTCATTGTCTTTTTGGTTTGTGATTCTGAAAACATGTATCTTTAAACTTAAACCTTTGATATTCATTCTTTTCTCCCCCTTCTCGTGAGTCGTGAGTGTGTGATTTTTTCGGCAGTTTACATTATGAGTCTTAGAAAGAGACGGAGATGAAGAGAAATCTTCAGTTTCTCATCTTCGTAGAAGCGGGTTGGTGTTTGTATTGATCTGGTAATCTGCTTATCGGCGTTCCTTTCTTGTGGGTCCTTCCATCTTCACTTAAACTTTAATGCTTCATGTATTATTTTGGACCTAGCTAGAGAAAGCAAAAATAGGAGTTTTGGCAAGGAATAAGAATTTATCAAATAACTATAAAATGTTACTCCTCTTGTGACATTTCCCAAGTCAGAGGCTCTGAGCCACTGCTAAGGCTTCTTGATCCTTTGAGTCTCCATACCTAGAGTCTTATGTAAATTGGAAACATAGTTGTTGAGCACTCTCTCTTAAACTTTAATATTCGTCCATTCTTGCGTTTCAAAAACTATAATCTAAACAAAATAAAATCTCGAATGGCGGCGCTTTCTTTCACTACCTTTCAAAATGGCATCAACCTTCATACTTGTAATTTTGTTGGTTGATTACAGACGAAGTAGATTTAAAGAGCAAAAGTCTGAAACAAACAGAAAAGAGGAAAAAAGGACAATTACTACTTTAATGGGTTGTTTCTTTGGGTTCACATTCTTATGTTTCTTCTAATTAAAGTTACTTTCTCTGCGCAAGTGCTGACTGACAAATGTCCCATATAATTTTAGATGCAAAATCTTGGACTGGAAC
>JAOWBH010174439.1:0-10419 GCA_028566215.1 Silene coronaria
CCCACTCTACTTGTTTACCCCTTATTCTCACCCGACCTACCTAAATGAACCCAAAAGACCCTACCTTTCCCATCTTTCATTACAAGTATCTTCGTTTAGATTAGTTTTACGTCTTGCTTGCGCTTTAGTTTCCGATATTTACATCTCTTCGCTATTTGCTTGACTAAATTGAAATTAAAACGAACTAGGTAGGAATCCACAACATCCTCACGGATCGACCTCAGTTTACTACTTAAATTGAGTTTATAAATTGTTTTTGATAGCGGGAAACGACGACTAAAAACCCGTTTATCAAGCGGGAACGATGTTGCTCAAAGAACGAGAGGAAGAGAAAGTTCATCAATTTTTGATGGGATTGGACAACGATCTATATGGAACGATTCAAAGCAATCTCCTCATGGAAGGCGAAATCACAACCTTAAGCCGCGCCTGTTCCTTGATGCTGCGAGAGGAAAGACATAAGTCCGTCATACGAAGCAAAGAAGAAAAGATTGAAGTGGCTATGGCAGCCAAGAATACTCGTGCTACATGGGGCAGGGGACGTGGTAATTCTATAAATCAGAATGAATAAGAGGATGAAGAAGAGCTAGTCCGCTGCATCTTTTGTAATAAGTGGAACCGTGATGAAGACAATTGTTACCAAAAACATGGTTAACCAATCCGTGGAAAAGGAAGAGGACGACGATGAGGACATGGCAGAGGAGACAGCCGTGGTGGTCGCACAGGAGGAAGGGGAAGTAGCCAACAAGCCAACGCCGTGCCTAGTACCTCCAATGCTGCGAGAAAATCAAAGTAAAGTGATTTGTCCAGTGAAGAAATCGAGCATATCAGGGGATTGATTAACTCGGATAAATAAGAAAAACTATCAGGTATGATAAGCAATAATATGTGTAGTTGGCTAATTGACAGCGTTCCTCGCACCACATGACGGGAAAGCGAGAATTGCTCGAGAATATTTGGAGTAATGGACCTTCAACCGTGGGGCTGCCTGACGGAAGGGAGGTTGTTACTCGAGAACACGGACAAGTTACATTAGCCCACGATTTTATCTTACGAGACGTGCTATATGTGTCTTCACTGACTTGCGATTTAATTTCCGTTAAGCAACATATTAAAGAAAATAATTGTATAGTGACTTTCTTTTCTGATCATTGTGATATACAGGACCAATCTACGAAGAAGACGATTGGACGAGGTGAGCATCGGAATGGGGTTTACTATTTCGAGTCGATTTGTGAGCAGGTAGCAGTGACAAAGCATATCTCGAAGAACACCCAATTATGGCCTAGACGGGTAGGACACCCGTCCCAAAGTATTTCATCTATTTATTCTAAGTTGATTGGTTGTGAATTATTTTGGGATCCCAATAGTATTTGCGATTCATGTTGTCGTGCGAAACAGACTCGTACTAGTTTTTCTATTAATAATAAAAGAAGCGATGTTATTTTCAAGTTGATTCATTGTGATATATGGGGTCCCTATCGTACCCATTGTTTGTCCGGAGCACATTATTTTTTGACTTAGTAGATGACTGTAGTAGGGGTGTGTGGGTTTATCTTATGAAAGACCGAGGCGAAGTTGGAAATTTACTAAAGAATTTTTGTATAATGATAAAAACCCAATTCAACAAAGAGATTAAAATAATTCAAAGTGACAACAGAACCAAGTTCCTGTCTGGACCATTGACAACATTTTATGAAGAACGAGGGATAGCTTTTCGAACTAGCAACGTAGACACCCCACAACAAAATGGTAGGGTGGAGCGCAAACATCGACACATCCTCGAAAAGGCTAGGGCCCCCCGTTTTCAAACCAATTTACCTATCGAATTTTGGGGAGAGTGTATTTTGACCGATGTGTGTCTTGTTAATCGGACACCGACTCGGGTCTTACAAGGAAAAACCCCCTACGAGATAATATTTGGTGACAAACCAAAGTTGGATAATCTTCGTGTTCTTGGGTGTTTATGCTATGTCCATAACAAGGAGAAACCCAAAGATAAATTAAGGGAAAGAGGAAAAAGGTGTGTCTTTATGGGATATTCACATAGTAAGAAAGGATGGAGAGTCTATGATATTCAAGACCGGAAAATGTTTTGAGTCTAGGGATGTTATTTTTTACGAAAACGTACTCCCTTATATCAATGAAAGTATGGCTAGTTTTAATGAAGATTTGCTTTCTGCACCACGTGACCGAAATGAGGCACCATTCATTGATGATGAATCTGTCGTCGGGTCTGCTCCTAGTGTCATCGACAGCCTGGTCGATAGAGGGAGTATTGAGAAGCAAAAGCAGGACGACGATGAGGTGCTCGGGGAGCAGATTGTTCAGCAAAATGAACCCATTGAGCAGAATATTGCCACTGATGAGCAGCAAACAATGGGACGTGGGGCTCGGGAAAAATTCGATCCATACTGGAAGTCCGATTATGTTTGCAAGTCGACGAGAGTATTAAACCCCACGAAGGAAGCTCACCAAGTTCATTCCTCTACTTCATGGAAAGGTATGCGTTATCTGATGTCTGACTACGTCACTACTAGTTATTTTTCTTTGTCTCACAGGTAATTTTTAGCCACGATTGACGCCATTAAAGAACCCACTCATTATCATGAAGCTGTCCAAAGTGGAAAGTGGCGAGAAGCAATGAAAAATGAGAATGGAGAAAAATGGAACGTGAAAGGTAGTGAAGTTGCCAGACGGAAAACGACCTATAGGTTGTAAGTGGGTGTACAAAGTGAAGTATAAGCCTGATGGGTCGATTGAATGATACAAAGCTCGATTAGTGGCGCAAGGTTTTACTCATGTTGAAGGGATTGATTACAATGAGACATATGCGTCCGTCACAAAGATGACTAGTGTGCGGTGTTTGCTCGTTGTGGCCGTGACAAAAGCAAACGTTAATAGCTCAGCTAGATGTAAATAATGCATTCCTCCATGGTGATTTGTATGAGGAGGTTTACATGAATCTACCACAAGGTTTACAATCAAATCATGGAAACAAGGTATGCAAATTACTCAAGTCGATTTATGGTTTAAAGCAAGCGTCACGAAATTGGTTCGCAAAATTGAATGAATCTTTAAGGTCAAACGGGTTCCAACAATCACAAGCCGACCATTCTATGTTCACCTATAATCGAGATGGAGTGTTCATTGGAGTTTTGTTTTATGTTGATGACATGATAATGTCGAGCAACAATGAGGAAGCTTGTACGGTGTTCAAGCGGTTTTTGGTCAGAAGCTTCGGAATAAATGACGTAGGCCGCCTCAAGTATTTCTTGGAAATTGAGGTAGCAAGTGGAGCAAAGGGGCTGTTTCTAAGTCAAAGAAAATATGCACTTGAGATCATCGAAGAAGCGGGAATGACGGGTGCAAAACCCGAAGACACACCTATGCAACAAAATCATAGGTTGGCTCTTGCGAAAGATGAAGTTCTTAAGGATGCTATGAAGTATCGAAGGCTAGTAGGTCGGTTAGTTTATTTGACAATTACTAGGCCCGATTTGGTGTATGCAGTCCATATATTATTACAGTTCGTACAAGAGCCAGGGAAAAAGCATTGGGAAGCAGCTTTAAGATTGGTGCGTTATTTGAAGAATAATCCGAATAAGGGCATTGTGATAGACCGGTCTTCACGGCTGTTATTAGAAGGATATTCGGACTCCGATTGGGTGAGTTGTCCATTAACGAGGAAGTCCTTGAGTGGCTATTTTGTGTCGTTGGGCAAGAGTCCCATCTCGTGGAAAGCCAAGAAGCAAGGCACCGTCGCGAGATCAACAGCTGAGGCAGAATATAGAGCGATGACGGGATTAACGAGTGAATTGATATGGCTCAAGTCTTTGTTGGTCTCACTGGGAATCGAGCATGAGCAGCTCATGCGTGTTTATTGTGACAATCAAGCAGCCTTACACATAGCGAAAAATCCTGTGTTTCATGATCGTACGAAACACATAGAAATTGATTGTCATTTCATCAGACAACACCTACTGGATGGAAATATAAGCACCTCTCATGTTCGTAGTAGAGAACAAATAGCTGATTTGTTCACAAAGGAGTTGGGAGGTGAAGCGTTTGATCGATTACAGTGCAAGTTGGGCATTGGTTTGTTAAGAGCTCTAACTTGAGGGGGAGTGAAAGAATATGTGACGAGATATTATTGTAATTGTATAGTATAATTTAGTTTCCTTATTCCTGTATGATAGTATATGGTAATATCTCGAGTTATAGCAGGTAGAGTTTGGCATAGAGTTGTATTAAGCTATCTTTGTACATCTTGTTCATTCATTCAATATATTAAAATCTTTCCCACAACATAGTCTTGTCGATTTTCATATACATTCCCAAACATACTACTAATCACACATGCATTCGGATGATCCATAATACACAATCTTAATCAATTGGTGTAACATGGGAATTTATCTACTCTTCAGCCACTTCCTTATATAACACACACAAGCCAGTATTAACTTAATTACTAAACCATCAACCTCTTATACAATTTGCTGACCCATCTTGCCGAAGTTAAGTTTAGCAATATGAAATATATACTACTAGTTATATACATAATAATAATAACAACATAATAATATATGTCAATAAAAGTTCTGCCTATAAACTCCAAAGTAACAATTAGCAAATGTACACATAACCCCGAACTATAATAACAGTAATAGGGACGGTAGAATCGTGTTACAACCCTTACGCACTGAAACTCAGATGCATAGAATCAAAATAGTGCATCTGACCTTATTATTTAGCACGAAATAAAAGCTAAATGAGTTTGGGAGGAAATGAGCATGAACAGGTGTATACGCACCAGATTTCCAGTAAGCTTTGAAGAAAATAAAAGAGTCCACTAAGACAAGAAAAATAGAGGTGTATGATGTATACACAAGAAAAGTAGAATTGGGTATAATTGGCTTGATCCGCTTTTTTTTTTTTTATCTTTTAACTAAGATCAGGTTAGTTACGAAATCCATTAGGAACAAATAAGGTTCGATTAATTGAAGGTAAAACACGGAAAAAATCTTATATCTGCAAATTTGTACATCACCTTCATCTACCCCTGCCTTTCTCTTCCCTCCTGCCAAAGCCTCCCAATTTTCCACCAATCTCAAGTAAGCTACATACCATATTCTCTTATCGATGTGCTCAAGGTTTACGCCAAATTTCAAAGTCTTTAACACACAACCCAAATTAACACTTTAACTTACTTAACCTCTCAATGATTCAAAATTTGTTAACAATTGGACTTACACATTACAACCCATTCTAAGCTAGAACATGTCTCTCCGCACCTTCATTCCATATCCTAATATTTATGTTCTTTTACCTCATTCATCCCTTCCCTACATCATCAGCTCGTCATCCACTGCCATTACCATTTTCACATTTCACATACTAGAAACACCAACAACTAAAATTTAATATTCTTACTTAGCCCTTAAACACATCGAAATTCTTTTTCTTTATTCCAACTCAAGGCCAATATTTTTCTCATCTCTTATCTCAAATCCAGTACATATTTAACAGTGACCTTTTATAACATCCAATCCTAATTATATTAGTCACAAACCATTTAGTAGTCCAAAATATTCGGCAAAAATAAGAAACAATACTAAATCGATACAAATACTTCACTTTTCTTTAGCCTCAGCTCTCTCCCATTCTCAAAGTCAAAGAGCACCTCACTAATTATGTAGCTACTAACCCTCCTTTTAACCACTAAGACATTTCTCAGTGGTCCATCAAGGACCATGACTACTCTCACAATTCTCCTTTTTAGCAGACCAACACTCTCAAAAAGTGTCCTTATAATCCAAAGTTGTCTTAAATCTTACGCTTATTACTCGTATAGGGACTACTTTCAAAGTGATCTTGTCTCGACGACTCAACGCAAATTTTATATTACAATACCTTGATCTCAAAATTATTGTTTGGCGTCAAATGTAAATAGCTTAATTACACCACTGGTACGACAAAGTTTTATACCTATCCTTGACTACATTTCAAGTAATTTCTACAAAACCTAAGCTCACAGCTACACACAACCAATCATATGAGCAAAACATTCTTGTACACTTGTCGTAACATATCTAATAAATAACAATTAAATAACTCAATCAACACGATTTAAAGCAATTCATATTAATCAGTCTCGCAATCTCCTCAAGAGTCCTAACTGGAGGGCTAGATTTCTTTGGTGGCATTTTCTTATTCCTACGTAAAAGAAACATAAGCATTTGCTTATAAAATTTGGTCATATGGTCTAAATAAGATTCTTGCAAACAAAATAACTTGTGGTTGACTGAGCTGGACTGTGCCCAGCCAACCACGATGGCCAAATCACACGGCCATCACGGCCAAATTCATGGGTCACCACCATTATCCATCATTCAATTATCATCTCACAGCTAATTATAATTATCTAGGCATGGTTTCGGGGTAGCACATTCCACATATCTTTAGACATGAAAAACTCTGACTCACGTTATATACATTCACACACTTAAAATATCATATCAATTATATTTCACATATTCTCATTCATGTTCCAATACAATTCAACGAATAACTCATAATAAACAATTAGTAATCAATCCAAATATACACACAATATAATCGTCACCATCACCTCTTGCTACATATGGCTCTAGGCCACTCCTGTCACCAACACGCAATACTTACCTCCATTCACATTCCGACTATAGATTAAAATTTCAATTAAAGTTAAGCAAACATTGACCCTTAAATAAAATAAATTATATTCTAACTACCCCACTTTCTTTTAAACTTTCTCGAGGTGACCGGTTTAAAACTGAGAGGGCCAGGGGTTTGGAGTGAGGGCCCTACTCATCCCAAGCCTAAGGAGCTCTTAACAGTTTCTCACCATGTTCATTTCATTCAAACTCGTCCTAAATTCATTATTATTCATTGTTTAGGCCGGAGAATCGTTCGCTCTGATACCACTTTGTAACACCCCCATTTATCTAAAAGACTTTAGCAAGACATTCTCAGATAACTGAAGCTATTACCATATCGATTTTCCAAGGCAGTGAAATAACAAAGAAAAACAATCAACAGTACTTTGAATAATTTAAAAGAGTGAATGGTCTTATTACATAGTTCAATCCAAATAATACTAAGTAGATTAAATATTACAGTTTACTCGCAGCAGAAAATATAAATGACCTAGTAAATAAATAAAATCTGTCTATATAAACTATTTGATCTATGACTCTAGTTCATGCTATTCCTCACGTCAGCTCTAAGCTCCCAAGACTAATAAACTAGTACCTACTAATCAATCTGCTCCCCAATTAACCGGAAATTATTAATGCATCAACACGGGATGCCATCAATTAAAGCAGGCATCAAATTTTATTTTGACATAGACAGAAAACACATCAACCAAAAGGTCGAGTAGGATAATAAACAACAATGAAATAATATATGGATGCAATGCAAACGCAACGAGCTCAATGATCCAGAAACTCCCGTTTATCCCGCCAATCCCTGGCCCGGGGTATACAATGCAATCATTCCAGACGAATATGAGGTATTCACCATCCTAACCGAAGTTGAGATATTCACCATTCCAACCGAAGTTGAGGTATAAAATGCAATATGCCATGCTATGCAAATGAATAAGATGATATGCCAAACTCATATCCAAACAATATCCAATTACAATAATCTCAATAAATGTCAATAATGCATATCAACTTCAAATGCTCACAATACACAATTCAATAATCAAACAATGCAAATTTAAGTTGAGTAGTTATCCTACCTTTTAGCAAACCAATAAATAATAAGCAAACCGATTAGAAGTATTCCTCAACAATCTGTCACCTAACAAATAATAATAATTACACACAATTACTACTTAATTAAATTATGTGAAATTACGAAGTAACCAATTAAAACCCATCTCAAGAATAAACAACCCAACAATCCCATAAACTGAAAAACTAGTATTGTATAACTAATTTATAATATATGTATACGTGCCCACTATTTCAATGTCCAAAAGAGTGTCATTCAATCTAATCACCTCACTCTTATGTATCATCGTATTCTAATATCATTATACTAAAACCGATCAGCAATACTCGTTATATTCGCATTCTAAAGTCAAACTGATCTCTAAGCCAACATTAATCCAAAACTATAAAGCCATGAATAAGTGTTTAATATCATAGGCACAATTTCTCCAGCAACATCAAAACGTACGATCCTATACCCAACAACCAACTCGGGTCAGCCTGACACGCCACCCTCCACGACTACCCGCAACCACCACGGCCACCTCCAGCCCAACTCAGCCGAGTCATAACCACTCCAACCGAGACAACTGATCACGGTCAACCAAGCACATCGACACCGACACAAGCCAAGAACACATCAAGTCGGGTTTTTGTGCATCTGAAACATGACTAATTTGTCACTAAACCAGCTAATCTCGAAATCCTCTTTTCAATTCATCTTATTACTAACCTAATTACATCAATAAAACTAATTAGAAAGACTAGATTAAACTTAAAATGAAGCGGAATGAATAAGGGTTGTTAATAGTCTCACAAGTTCTGTCGCGTTCGTCCCTCTTCGTTCTCTCTGACTTCATGGCTTCCTTTATCTCTCTGTTTCTTCTTTTCTTTTTGAGTTTTTGTGTTTGTGAAAACAAGATTGTTTAAGATGGGTATTCGTTGGTATTTATAGGTGAATTGGCTCCAAAACCACACGGCCCATTTAGCCTTGCTGCTTTTCTATTTTTTTTAATATATTATTATTATTATTATTATTTATTATTATTATTATTACTGTATTTGTTATTTACCATTAAATGGTAATTCTTACTCATTTCTGACTCGGGTTTGGCTTATGACTACGTTTGACTTTACCAAAAATACGGGGTATTACAATCAGGCTGTTTTGCATGCCTTCCATAGCGAAGCTATGCAAGTCATGCAGGGGGCAGGAGCTTATCCAACAATTAGCCAGTAGGCACCTAAATATATTGGTACACAGTCTACCGGATGCAACTTTGTCAGATTCTAGGTTTTGCTTTAAGCATTCCCTGATTCTGAGAATTCGACATATTGTGGTACTCAGTCTACCAGATACAACTCTACCAGGTTCTAGATTTTGCTTTAAGCATTCTCTACTTCTTGAAATTTGGCTGGTCCAGAGAAATTTTCCTACGTATTTTCTGCTTCTGGATATTTGGCTGCTCCAGAGAAATTTTCCTACGTATTTTCTACTTTTGAAAATTTGGCTGGTCTAGAGAAATTTTCCTACGTATTTCTGCTTCTGAAAATTTGGCTGGTCCAGAGATATTTTTCTACGTATTTTCTGCTTCTGAAAGTTTGTTTGGTCATTGAAATGTTTTTCTATAAGTGCATTATGCTTCTGAAATTTGGTTGATCATTAAAATGTTTTTCTATAAGTCCATTCTATCTCTGAAATTTGGTTCCCCGTTAAAATGTTTTTCCATAAGTACTTTCTGCTTTGAAAATTCGGTCGGTCTTGAGATATTTTTCTAAAGTATTTTGATTTTTAGAATGATGTTATAAATCCTTGTGAAAATTGTCATAATTTTGAACATGCTTTTTATTGCATACTAATCTGGTGGAGCTTGTATTTCCTACATAGGGCATGTGTCCGTGGCTAAGCACTTACAACCAGGACAACCAGCCTCCTGCGCTGCATTAGCACCCAAGAAAGCCTGGCTCCTCAGTTGCAGTGGGAAAACAAAATCTCAGAGCCAGCAATCCAACAACAATGGCCAAATACACAACGTACAGTGCATGTACGACAATATGTGCTCTACGCGCTACAAACGACAAAGCAAACAAACTATAGAACACTACTCACAACACACGCTCAAACGCGAACATTATGACGACACATTGATAGGCATTTCATACACAACATATAACGTTCAAAACGTGTCTAAACCGCTACATAGGCTAGATCACTAGAGCATACATTAGAAGGTCATCGCATATACCTAGGTTGCATCACTAACAATTTTCAGGTACCAAATGCATACTAACCGCATGAGCAAGTTCTGCTCGAGCTTCTCACCACAAGAATCACTTTTGGCGACCAGATGCAGAACATTAAAGTCATGAGGAGGTTGGTCTCAGCTGGACCCAACATCCACCAGTTCCACGAGCTGGACCTAGAAATCCCCACCAGGACCCAGCGTCCATCAACGTCCCCGAGCATCCACTATTGAGCCACGTCTACACCGTAACATGAAAATGAAAATGAATTTTTATCAAATTCAAGCAAAAATTGTGCAAACCCGACTCACATTGGAAATATATCAAATGAACCCTTTTTTTATTTTGTTTTAGCAACGGCTTTTCTTCCCCATTTTGATAAGAGGGGGTTGCTTGCTCTTTTCTTTTC
>JAOWBH010174450.1:0-10418 GCA_028566215.1 Silene coronaria
TTTTTTGCTACGGGTGTGACATGTCCGTGGCGAGAATGATTATTGGCCACGGGTTCGTGGCGCAAGTGAATTTTAGCTACGGAAAACGTTTTCCCGTGGCATAAAATTTTTGTTAAGGCATTGAATAAATCTTTCCCTAGCCATGTATTACGCCACGAATTATAAATTCACGTGGCATAATTCGTGGCGCAAGTGACAATTTGTTATAGTGAATATTTGTAATGTGTAATGTACTAATGTGAAAGTTCAATCCTTGAGACTTTTTTATTTATGCATTGATTTGTTTGCTTTATTGTTTTATTGGAAACAATGGATACACTTAGGGGCTGTTTGGTTGGGGGTCGAAAAGAAAGGGAAAGGGAATCATAGCTAATAATTCTCTTTGTAAGTGTTTGTTTGACCCAATCAAAGAGAATGGAATTTCCCCCTATTCCCAAACTCCCCCTAACTCCTTACCCCTCACCCCCCAAGGGAATAAAATTTCATTACCCTTGACCAAGCCCCAACACCATCAGACCACCACTACATCCATGCCGCCACTGACTGCTACCACCATTCCGTCGCTGTCCCCACCACCCTTCACCGACACCGTGACGACACCACCAATCCACCATTGTCGGCGCCTGAATTACACCCCTCCGCCGGTGACCTCTCTTCCCGAATGCGCCCCACCGCTATTGAAATCCTCCCAAGCCACGAACCACCATAATAAACCATTGTAAACCCTCCCCTGGCCACGAAACTCCCTTCTCCACCCTCGTAAACACCAGATCTTGTGTTTACTTGGGTGGGGGAGGGAGTTTTGTGGCTAGGGGGAGGGTTTAGAATGGTTGGTTTGGGGTTTGGGTTAAGGCGAGTACGACGGTGTGGGGGTGTTGGGGCTGTCCAAACGACGTTGAGGCGGTGACTATGTGGCGACAACGACTCGAATGGTGGTGGTGGTGGTGATGTAGGATTATGTGGTTTGTGGTGTCACTGGTGGTGTAGGTGGTGAATATGGTGGAGGTTGGTTTAAGTGGGTTGATTCCTTTTCTCTTTTAAATTTGAGCCAAACATACAACTAATATAATTAAAGGGTGACCCATTCCTTTCCCTCCCTTCCCCTTTCCTCATTCCATTCTCTTTCCCTTTGTTGAACCGAACGCCCTCTTAAATGGGAAAGGAATGTTGGTGATTTTGATCACAAGGCATCTAAGTGTATTCGGGTTTATTTTCAAGCCGAAATCGGTATGAGCTCGGGATCAATATAATGTGAGTAAGGGGAGTGGGGAGTGCACACTCATATAATCGGAATTATTGAGTTCATGAGTTAAGTGGATATAATTATAATAAATGTTATTTATCATGTGTTAAAGATATTCTAAGTGTAATCGTTAGGGGTGCTCAGTCGAGGTTCGGGTAACCGATAGCTAATATAGTTCGGCTCGGACGTGGTTCGGTTCGGCAAAACTACGAACCTAAACCGCACCGTTTATAACGGTCATAAACGGTTCGGTTAATCGCTTTGAACGGTTATTAGCGGTTTGGTTAACGGTTAGCCGATAATCGTTCTATATATACATTTTTTTTAATTTCCGTTTACTTTTTCAAGCGATTTAATTAAATTTTGCAATATCTATTATACATAACCATAAAATTAAGTAGATATACTTTAGTACAAATAAATTTGAGTTTTTGATTTTGAATGCACTAAGAAGATGAAACAAGAGAACAAATTTTCTATATAATATTATCATTTATTGCTTAATTTCTAGTGGAACGGTTCGGTTCGGTTAACCATTTTTCTAAAATAGCGAACCTAAACCGAACCGCTTGGTCTAAACGGTTCGGTTAATCGAACCTAAAAAATGCGCGGTTTTTCGGTTCGGTTATTTTGAACACCCCTAGTAAACGTAGTGTATTACGTCACCTTGTTTTGCCCATATGCAATGTTTGAAATTGGCGGTTGTATGGTTGGTTTTGGTACGAAAACCAACATACTTATCCACAATTTTAACAGTGTATATGAATTTATATTCTAAGTATATATAGAGAAATGTGATATTAATTCAGCACATGAAAAAAAAAAAACTAATTTTGGGAGACAAAAGTATAATCGATAAAACTTCATTACGTAGGCTCTTTATCTTTGCCTAGATGAAGAGGGTCTCAACCGTCTTATCTTACAAGGGATTTTGTGTAACCCAGGGCATGAATAGGGTCGAAATACTCTTAAGGAAAGCGTGCTCTTCGTGATTCGATTGATATCCAAGTTTACGATCATTATCACTGTTACCCTATACCAATTATTCCAACACGCATTAAAACATCACTACAAGAAAAAGGGTTTTGGGCGACAAAATGAATTTATATGGGCAACAAATATTCTACTTGTTGCACAATGATATTAACATAGGCGACGACCATATTTTCGTCATTAAAAGCCAACCTTTGTGCAACGAAACCAGGTTTTGTTGCCTATAGTCAGCAGTTTGGGCGACGACGTTGACTATTGTTGCCATTAAATCTCTAATAGACTACGACTTATACTAAGTCGTTGCCCTTGCGCGAAAAAAAAGGCGCAAAAAATCCCCTCCAAATAATTCCCCTGAAACCATCTTATTAGTTTTCCCCCAAATAATTCCCAAATTACAAACCCTAGTATCTCCTTCCCCAGAAATGAAATTACATACATAACATCATCTATCTAGCAACTATCGTACGTTTTGTTCGATTACTTCATCAAAAACCTAATCTCTTCGATTATACTATAGCAGGTTAGTTCTCTTCAATTAGAATTCAGGTTAGTGCTTCCGTAAACATCTTATTTATGTCTAGTGGGTTTATTTTATCCTCTAATTGACTTGCAGTGGGTTTATTTTATACTCTAATTGATTTGTATTGGGTTTATTTTATCCTCTAATTGACTTGTTTATGTCAGACAAAAAAACGGCTTTATTATTATTATTATTATTATTATTATTATTATTATTATTATTATTATTATTATCATCATCATCGTTGTTGTTGTTGTTGTCGTCATCGTCGTCGTCACTCGGAGCTCCATTAGAATAGTATTTCCAGTTGAGGTTAAGCAACTTAACCATTCCGTATGTTGGAGTCCAAGTAAATGATGATCTTGATTCTCTTGATATTCTGAAAATAGGCTGTTCCTAGGGTGGTTTCACCTATTATTGTCTTATATTTACTCTTCTTATTGTCAGATAAACAAGGAAACAACAATTAGTGAGAGGAGGTCACTGAATAACTGAACTTGTAGTTGCTGTCATTTGTGCAGGTCTTGAAATAAATATAAGTGTATGTGTATGTGTATGTGTAGGAGAGGATGAAGAAGAAGAAGAGGATGAAGATGAAAATGGAGATGAGGAAGACGAGTTTTCAGACTCAAATTCTAGCTTGCCTGATCTTGACGAAAATCTAGAAGACGTTGAGTATGAAAGTGATAGTTCCTCAGAATCACTTAATTAACAAAAGGGAAGATCTATTGTCGAGATGGTCTTTTCTTTAATTGTAATTATTGATTTAAGAGTCTATGAGAACACCAACCATAGATAGATAATCTGACATAGTTACCGTGTTGTTGTTTTTTTTTTTTTTCTGTTTTTCCTCTTTGACATTGCTTGTTTTGATTATATTCTAGCTATATTTTTTTTCTTATTGTCATTTTCTTGCTAATTGAAATCTATTATGTTGTACTTTGTGTTTTTTTCATTTTGTGGCTGAACTAATGAGTGCTACTGTAACATGATTGCCATTATTGTCATTGTTTTGTCAATTTTTAGAAATGGTCTGTGTATTCTCTTAGACAAGTTCTCTTAGTCTTATTGTTTTGTGTAATATTGTGTATATAGCTATTTTATACCTCTTCCATGCAGCAAAAAAAATGACATCTGAGCAGCATATTTTACAGGCAAGTGAGGTTCCTAAGTTGACATATCGAGAGCAACGAAGGCTTGATCAAGCACAGGTTCGAAGCAAATTTCCAAACCGCAAAAGGCGTGGGCCAACTAGAGGCTTAAAATATGCTTCAAGAAGGGCAAGAAATCCTGAAGATAAGATTACTATGACATTCATGGATTCTGTCCGACCTGTTGTTGGCGAGAAGGCAGATGAATTCATATGCGATTGTAGCAATTGGGTAGAGGACTTTTGTTCCTTAAATACAGAGTATGGTCATCTAATTTAATGGTTTATTGTACCAGTTGTGTTTTATGCATATACATACATATAAGTTTCACAAATCTCTTTTTTTTTTTATGGTAGGAATTGGGCTTAAATGAATCCGGAAAAGAAAAAATTGTTGTATTCGAAAATTGTGGTAAGTAACTATAATCATAACAAAGATCATATCGTATTCAGTTTTCTGGTTTTTATATGGCATTTTGAGCATTGCAGGGGAAGTACAACTTACCAGAAATAGTTGATGGTAAGCCAGTGATTGATTCTTTAAGCTTTCAATGCTCAACTTTATATAGACATTGGCGATATCGTCTCAAGGAAAAGTACTTTAGAGGCAAAACATTAGCACAAGCAAAAGATAGCAGGCCCTTGACATTGGACAAAGACGAGTGGGATTGGTTGGTTTTCGAGTATTGGGGTAGTGATAAGCAAAAGGTAATGTTCTCTGTTTCTATTTTCTGTCAGAGTAATCTGAAACGTGAACTTTCAAAAACTTATGAAAATGTAGTTACATTGAATTAACTTATCTCCGAATTACAGAAAAGAAGCGAGACTAACACGAACAATAAACTGAAGCAAGTTGATATACCAGCTAATGGTTCAAGGTCCACAGCAAGAATTTTCTATGACATGGTATATATCCGAGTTAGTTTTACTAGTACAATTCTGTTTTTTGTTATAGTATAGTTGATTATAAAATGTACTGAAAATTACGAATACAGATTAATGAGCCATCTACTTTTCAAACTCAAGATGTTGAAGGAGCATCCGAGACCCTTGATCAACAAGATCCTTTGTATGTCAGATTATTCGAGAAGACTAAGAGGTGTTTTTATTTTCATTTTATTTTTATAATATTATTCTTATGCTGTCATGGGTACAAGATGGTGATGATATTGATTTCATGCCTTAGGCATAAAAGTACCGATGAAAATAGTGCTTGGGGGCCGAGTGGTTTTGGACCAAATGATGAGAAACATTTTGATGAATTAAAAAAACTTCACGAAATTGAAATTGAGAAGCATGGTGAGGATACACTCAATGTAAAAGATGCATATATGAAAGTTTTCAAGCACAAATCTGGATATGTTAGAGGACTTGGGCCTGGAGCACGACCACCAAGAAAAGGAGGAATCGAAGGGGATGCCAATGAAATAAGGGTGCAACTCTCTTCTGAAATCCAACAGCTAAAAGAAGCTGCTTCATTACGTGAGACTGAAATAGAGACACTAAAGACATCCAATGAAGATCTTAGAGCATCAAATGAGGAGCTGAAATTGTCAAATGAGGAGCTCAAAGCCTCTGTCTCTCAAATTAACTTAGATGCAATCGAGCGTGAGAAAAATCTAAGATCTGATATGGACAAGATGTTTGCTGAAATGAGGTACGTAATGTTAGTTCTTCAACCTTTAGCTGATGGTTGCAATATAGGTTAGGTTCTGGTTTAGTAGCAAGTATACTAGTTTGACCCCCCCCCCCCCCCCCCCAACCCAATGGAAAAAAGCTATGAATTGATGCATATTTTGAATGCCTCTACATTAGGTCTATTAGTTTGGCCGAGACAGAGCATATTTTCTTTATTGTCAAACTATCCATTATCTCATGAATTGGAATCTGGAATCAGACAAGTCACACCCTTTTTTCCCATTTGAATTAGATTTAGATTATGCGGGTATGTGTAAGATATGAAATGCTATGAACATGCGTATTCGAAAATTGACGTAACAACATAATTGTCTCTATATTGCACGATGTCTTGGCTTGGAACTATGCGTTTTCAAATTGCTTCTTGTAATAATTTACGTCTTCCTATACAGGAGAAGACGTTAATGCTAACGGCGCCAAAAATGCTTAGTTGATCTTTTGGATAATTTTTTTTTTTGAAGAAATATGATGTTCGAGGTTGCATCGACATGTTTGGAGCTTCTTTTTTGGTTTACTACCCAAGCATCAAGATTATATTTTTTGACGACTATTGCATCAACGTAAATTTTATGGATTTTCTTAAGGCTTTGTTTCTAGTAAAGTACTGTTAATTTAATGTCCGTATTTGTATAAGGAACAAATCATATATGTTCTCATTAATGTTATTTTTCTATTAAGAAACTCAACGTTTTTTTATCGAAAAGAATTCATCAGCTTTTAGAGGAAGACGTGGGCTATGTAATCAAAATTGGTTATTGCATTTGAAATATATTCAAAATTGGAACAGTAGGCAAGAATATTGTCACCATAAACAAAACACATAGGGCAACAAAAATTTTGACGCCCATAACTTTCTTTTTCAACGACGACTGATGAATTTGTTGCACAAAAAGCAACTAAGGGCGACAACTAAGTCGATGTCCATAGTGATTATATTGGCAACGAAAGCCCAGTTCGTTGCACAAATAAATCCTATTAGGCGACGACATAAACTCGTTGCACAAAGCGTCAAATGGGCAACAAGAAATACAGTCGTTGCACATAGTGTATTGGGCGTCGAGCTTTGTGCGACGAACCCACGACGACCAGAGTTTCGTTGCACAATCATATGGGCGACGAAATTTACCCTTTGTGCGACAAGTTTTTTTGTTGCCCAAACTCGTTTTTCTTGTAGTGCATATCTGCAAAGATGCGTCAGTTTTAACTTACAACCATCTCCTGCACACAAATGGCACGATCATCAGACCCCAAAAAACACTATTAGTAGGACCCACCATCCCATTTCAGTTCACTTGTGAGTTGCATTGCATGCAGTCCTTAGTATTCTCGTACCATAGTCATACATACACACTTGTATGATAGTATTGGTTCAAGTATTATTAGTGGAGTTATATATGATGAGAAAGGAGCTGCTGAAACTGAAATGGGACGCCCTCATCATTGGCGCCGGCCATAATGGCTTGACGGCGGCTGCATACTTGGCCAAGTCAGGCCTCTCAGTTGCCGTGCTTGAGCGCCGTCATCTCATTGGTGGTGCCGCTGTCACTGCGGAGATTATACCCAGCTTTAACATCTCTCGTTGTAGCTACTTAATACATACACTTATTAAGTAGAAACTAAATTCAGATATGAAAACCAGCTTCAAAAGTTCTCCAAAATCATGGGCTACCTTCTGGATTCAGTGCCACCAGAATCAACAAAAGAGACATCCTCCTTGAATGATTGGCTCAAGGATAAGTTTAACAAGTCTTCTGTTTGGTATCGCCTTATGAAGCACGCATTGTCATTGGGACACAAGGATATAGTGTATGCACTTTTGAACTTGCGTCTTGAATCATTAAATATTTCACAATTCACTACTATGTCAAAACTACATTGTTGCTTCAGTTTCGACAACTTTAGACAACAAAATTGAGAATCGTTCTTGACGTTCATTTATGTTATTGAGGTGGCAGGGAATTTATGGATATTGTGTTGTCCCCTACATCAAAGGTTCTCAACAACTGGTTTGAGGTCAGCTTCTAAACTATGTTATGTGACTTAATTGATCATTTCTAGCTCGAGTTACGACATCTATTGTTGTTTAGACAGATGTGCTCAAGGGAACTCTTGCTTGTGATGCAACCATTGGAAGCATGGTAACACTCTATTTTTCAGCATTAGTTGATAATTTCACAATCTGCTGCAATACATAAATCATAAGGTGTTCACATACCCCTTTAGCTTAGGAGTATTATTGTGACATTCAATCCCTTCATATTTGAGGTTTTCTTTTTTTTTTTTTTTTTTTGGTTCAGGCTCGGATTGATACTCCTGGCTGTGGCTATGTACTTCTACATCATGTCATGGGACACCTGATGGTGATCGCAATGTTTGGTCGTAAGTATTTCTCTATCAAACTATACAAAAGTTTCTATGAGATTGTTTTGCATGGGAGCCCAACCCATTGACGACACTAGAACTGAATGACAAGTACATAAGGATTCAGGCTGGTTTCGTATTTAAGATCACTCATACAAGACTTATCCATGAAACTATGTACGGTTGCTCCCAGAAGTGTGCACCGAGAATTGTCCATTTGTTCAAAAATATATGCACAAGTTCATTCAGCATCTTGGAGCTTCTATACTCGAGTAAATCACGTCCTTATTCCTAGCTACATGCTATATAATCAGGTCTCAAAACGGACTTTCAGAACCGGGCCTCTCAAATTCATTTGACAGCCCCGATTAAACTCATAATCTTTTATATTCGAGGGAAGAGCATAAGCAGTAATTTTTCTTAGAGATGTAGTCATTAATTTGCTAATGTACATCCTTAGGCATGTTGAAGGGGGGATGGGGTCAGTATCAGTGGCTTTAAGTAATGCTGCTCAAGAAGCTGGAGCATATATATCGACAAACACTGAGGTAATTAGTATCAGCAAACTCTGCTTCTTCATTCCTTTTGTTAGCTCTTACAAGAAATAGTCTTGCATTATAGAGACTATAGACCTACTTTTCTCGGATTCGGCTTCAAAGTATCTCACACCATCTGTGTATATTGTATAAGCATCGAGCAATGCAATTTTTCAATAAAAAGTTAACGTTTATATAATTTCAGTCCTCATTTCTGAGGGACTGACAAGCGACACGAGTATTTGAGGAAACCTCAAATCATAATGATATAGTGTGCATGGTTGTGTTGTATAGGTCTCACAAGTGATGATCGATGAAAATGACACCGTAAACGGGGTTAGTCTATATTCAATCGATTTTCTGAAAACCTTCCATTGCCGCAGGTTGTACATGGTGATGGAACACAAATTCATTCTAAATTTGTGCTGTCACATGCGACTCCTGGCAAGACCTTTACCGTAAGAATGATGCAAAAGTTTATGTAATTGGTTAGATGATATTTTGGTATGGCTATAATGACAAGTGAAACACCAACTATGAAATGATTGCAGGGATTAGTGCCTAACGACATCCTGCCTCGTGATTTTTGTCATTAGATTCAAAATGCTGACTACAGCTCTGTATGATTTCTTCTTTATCAATCTTACATTTCTTATCATGAATATTCAATACATGGTATCTAGATCTACTTGCAGAAACAATATTGACATGATTGTGGCAGGGGTCAACAAAGATCAATGTAGCTGTTGATTCGCTGCCAGATTTCCGGTGTTTGAAGTCTGTCAGCTCAGAAATCGATGCACATCATACTTCCACAATTCACTTTGGTATTGAAAGGTACGACAACAAATGTGCTTCTATACATATTTGGCCCCTCCTGGCCTCCTCTGACCACCCAATAGAAGGCGTAATTTAACACGCCGGTTTTTAGGAACAAGTACCATTATACCAACCATAAGCCTAGTTTTTACTGATTTTCATTTTTCGATATGTAATACTCCCTTTTTTCCTGAATAAATTTGTTTATAGTATGAACGAGATCTCATCTCGGCATGCCAAGATGCTTGGAACGGGCTGCCTTCAAAACGACCTATAATGGAGATGACGATTCCTTCCTCATTGGACAAAACTCTCTCTCCTCCCGGTATTGTCACAAGTTCACTCTTGTAATTGAGCAAAGCATTTCTGTATTCAATATATTACCATAGAAACAATGAATTCACCATTCTCATTACATTTCTCTTGTTTCTATTCATTCATGATCTTATGTTCACCTGTATAATGCTAAAGTTTTCGTAACATCGTAGGGAAACATGTGATTAGCTTGTTTACACAGTACACACCCTACTGTCCGTCAGACGGCACTTAGGAAGATCCTTCTTATAGAGCAAGTTTCCAACATCTTTAATGATTAGTGATGCTTCAAAATTAGATCTTAATAACAGGTTAAAGAATGATGGTGTTGTAGGAAGCTTATGCAAGCAAGTGCTTTAGCATGATTGATGAATATACACCCGGCTTCGGCTCATTGATAATTGGCTATGATATGCTCACACCTCCTGATTTAGATAGGGAATTTGGTCTCACGGGTATCTTTACTCCTAGTAGGAAAAAAAAAAAGGCAATTTTGTTCTGTTGATATGGGACCATGAATCAGCACACTACAGAATTAATGGTTTTGAACATTTCTGTTGCATTTAAAAAAACATTTCAGGAGGCAATATTTTTCACGGGGCTTTGAGCCTTGATCAACTTTTCTTAATGCAATTAGTCTTACTTGTGACGGGTCAGATCTTGTGACGGGTAGTTTGTGAGAGGAAATGGGTAGATGGGACAAAGAAGGGACCCCCCATGTGCACAAATTCTCACCCTAAATGGGTATTTTGTGAGGGGAAACGGTATCCGTCTCTTATAAGA
>JAOWBH010174470.1:0-10417 GCA_028566215.1 Silene coronaria
CCCCCCCCAAAAAAAAAAAAACACCAAGCGTGACATTAACACTGCAGAGTGAATTAACTTGGGTCTAATGAACACACTGTCACACAAAACACGGACGTGAACCAAAAATTAACAAAGCAGTCCTCATATAATAAACATCTCAAAAAGATCATCCAAACTTTGAGAGGAATACTTGATTGATGCCTAAAGCTGTCTCAAAACTGCGTTACCTGAAGTGATGAATCCTTGATTGATGCACTTTGAGAGGCAGCAACAGAGTTGGGATCTGAAGCTTGAGTCCCTTGGGCAACTTTTGACAAGGTAGTTACCTTAGAGGAGAAGAAAAAATGTTAAAAAGGCCACCAAAAAATAATATTTCAAATAAGGGAATGCAGATAGCTGGTAGTACCATGCGCTCAAAGAGATTTGGCCCATCAAGATCACAGTCGTAGTTAACAAATATGTCCACAAGCATCTGTGGATCCTTGCATAACTTCTCAAGCATCCTACATAAGTCCTTCAACTTGAGAAGCTTATAAAACAAAGAGAAATCCTAGAAACGAAAGAACAAGAAAATTCCACCACTAAAAGCAATTAGACCAGCAAATTCTCACCTTAACACACTTAGCCTTTGGTTAGAAGGACATTCTGAATTATCCATGCATCTTAACACTATCAATGGAAACAAGATCGCGATTTCATCCTTGGAAGGAGAAAAAAAGACAGCAATAAGATCCCAGAATCAAACCCCTAAACCAAACTTTTACAGAAATTGTAGTACCTTAAGAAACTCTCTAAATCGCAGCAAAAGCACAACAAATATTCCAGCTGCTTGCTATCAAGATACACAAAAACACAGGCTCATTAGTAATCAGAATAAGAGAACCATTTAACAGTGTAATTAAATCTCAATAATTGGCCAGACGGCCAAACAATGATTGCAGGTCAACCTGAAATATTTGAGGAGAAGAAGAAATGGATGCCCGCAACAAAGTGTAGGAAAGATAAGCTTTTATTGTGTTAATAAAATGAATGTTCTTAGTAAATGCATGGCTGACATCTTCCAATAAGCCCTGCAACCAAAACTAATATGATGAGATTCCATATAATCACTTTTCAGTACAAACACTTGTAATATAGAAACTAGCTTAGATCTACCAAAATCTGGATTCGTGTCCAGCCTCCAGGCAACAAGGCAAAAAAGCATAAGAGTACAACAGCCCCTTCTTTATAATGAACTTGGTAAACACTCCCATAGAGCTAGATGAAAGTAGCTGGAGTGTGACAGGGTACTGGTGGTGGGAGGATCGTAAGAATGCATTGGACGGGTAAATAACTATGAGATATAACAGAAAGAGTATAGGAGACTCTTTTGAGTTGTCTTTATGTATTGCAAAAACAGCAACAACAAAGACTAGGTCGAAAAAGAATTTGGGGTGCGCTAACAGACTAAAATGAATTGTTGTTGACTTACCATCAAAAGGAAAAAAAGTTGAGAGAAACAAAGGGAAAACCGAGAATTACACGGGGCTAAGAGTAAACAGAAATCCAGTAGTTCAAAAAATTTTAAAAATCAAATATAACGAGGACTAGTATAACCGAGAAAAAAAACTAACCAAATCAAGTAACGTTATACACAAAAAAAGAACCTACGAATCACTGTCTGAAATAACCTGCAAAAGTTATTAAAAAATATCCTAAGATTCACTGTTTGAAATAACCTGTAAAAGTTCCAGAGACAGAATATTTGTCTTTGTCGCCATTATGTCATTGTCGACCTTCACACTCATCTGCAGACACCAAAGAATCAGAAGTGAGCCAACAAACCTTCAAATTACATATCAATAAGCAAGTCGTTTGTGACAAACCTTGCAAAGAGTACGAAATAGCAGCAGAGCATCACGATGCCCGATACTCATACTCTCAAGATCCAGCCCACTTGTCAAAAAAAAAAATGAACATTACATTACCAATGTGCAACAGCATACAAATGGGAAAAGAGAGTAAGAATTAAAATCAAACACCTCGTAATTGCTTTTACAGTTTTATCAAGGTTGACATTACGTCCTTACATTACCAATGCGAAACAATGCAAAAAAGGTATGGGGAGTACGAATAAAATTCTAACACCTCAGAATAGCACTTACAGTTTTATCTTTTCTACGTTTTCAAGATGTACTGCCTTGTCCAGCATGGCCTCCAAACTCTGGTTCAATTTAAATCCATTTTAGAATCCAGCAAGAAGACCCATGAGAAGGAAAAAGTTTGAAGTAAACTACACAAAGCAACCATGGTAAGCTACCGAATCAATTTTCAAATATGCACCTTTATATCAGCGCCACCTGCAATCTTATAGAGTTCCTCTATGGAAAGAGATGCATCTTTTACAGGGTTTTGATTAGTCGTATCTTCAAGTGAGCTGACTTCTATGTTTGATGTAGGACTACTTGTAGAAATATCACCTGCAAGTGCATCAATCCCAGTGGAACAGTGATCCTGGAACTCTTTTGAGACATTCTGAATAAAGTCACAAAACATAATTACAATCAGCACAAACCTACTTCCACGCATAGCTTGTCATATAGATAAATGTAACTCTGAGAGAGAGTAATCCTCCTCCGTGTATAATTGGGAACAAAAAGATAACTGGAATGAGTTTATGTATAATTCTATTTTGATAAGGACATTATAACATTGAATAATGGACACCAATGGGGTGATACCCATGTACAAAAGATATCACTCAAATGCTGTCATCTACAAAAAAGACACAATGGGATGACAACATAAATAAAAGTACATCCTAATGTGACGCCCATATACATAATAAGAGGTGGATAAATACACTCTAAAACTATCATGCATAATCTTATCAACCAAAAATAAAAAACATAAGTTTCGAACTAGGATGGAATATATGACTCCACATATATAAAGCTTCAAAAAATGAAACTTGAAATCTTGGTATGAAGAGAACATTATCAAAAATATGGTGGTTCCGTTCAATCTAAGTGCACCACAAAATAGCCAAAGGACAATCTTCCACAATTCGGCATATGAGATTATGTATAATTACGAACAATAAGATAACAAGATATGAGTATCCTATATTACATACCAAATCAGATTCCATTCTCTGGAATATAATGCTGACCATTTGAGTCAACATAGCCTTTGATGTAGCTTGATTCATAGGGCTTTTACTGGCAGCACAACAACGTCATATGAAACATCTTCAAATCAGTTCAAGTAGCATTGGACAATTATATTTGTAGCCTTACACTAGGGGCAAACTACAATATAATTGGAAGGAGGTATAAAAACAAGATGTTCCAGCATGCAAATAAAATTATGTTATTGGAAAAGCTGAGAAGCACTAGGTGCCAGCCTCTCCACAACCTGGAGGGTGTTGGCACGCTGAAACTACCAAGAAGGATAACCAATGGTGATAACCAGGTGTCCTCATTACAGAGGTTCTTGGTCATGGCAGCCCAGTCATTAGGTGGTTACACTGATAAGCTATGACTGCAAAAAATTATCTACCCTTTTTAGCTTAAAAGGCACAAGAAGCACTTAAACAACGAGGGACGGCATGACGAGGAGCGAGGTATAGGGGAGCACGTCATCCACAAAAGAGCCACTGTTTTCGTAAACAAATTTGTTATTTCAACATTATTCCTCGCGCGTCAGACCTCTCCACCTTAAGTACTTGGCGCACCTAATTCCTAAGGTTTCTTAGCTAGTGCCGTGGCGCCTAGAATCACTTCCTTGAAACTAAGCCAACATTATCAGCCTTCCTAAGAATTATATATATCAAGAGTTGTACGGATTACCTGTTTAGAGCTATATTGTAACAAACTCTTATCACCCCGAGCAAAGGTTCACCATGCACTGCAGTAAAAGCAAACATCAGTAATTCAGGACTGCCACTTGGTACGTCTAAAAACGGAAACAGATGCAGAAACAATTCTAACACAGGAGCAGAATAGTTTTCTAGCTTCTAGTTGATTAGTAGTTTAAAGGAGTCCTCCTTCAAGTATTTTGTGTTTAAAATGATACGGAATCTGTCAGAAAGAAGCAATTATTGATCTAAAGCATCTACAGACAAGTAAAATAACACCAATAAGTACAATCTAATGCACTCTAAAACTTTCTTTGAGAATATTCACTAACAATGCTTGGTGATAAGTCATTCGGGTCAGGTCAGTTTTGGTTGAGTCATTTTGGGTCGGGTAATTTCACATTTCCGATGTCCTGTCGGGTCATTAGTAAAAAAATGACTAAAATAGAGTGGTTTACAAATTTACTTATTTATATGGGAATGCTTGATAATTAACCACCTTCTATGTTAATGTAGATCATTTAAGTATGATTTAGAATTAACCATTTTGGGCAATTTGGATCAAGTCAATTGCGGGTCAGATGGTTTAGGGTCCAACAAAGCTCGAGCCAGATCATATTTGTGCCAAATACCGGTCTTGGGTTGAGTGATATAGACGTGACATTTTTGCCATGTCTATTAGGATTTCACTTTCATGTCAATGAAATCATTAAAAATAAGATATATGCATTGCAACTTGACAAGAATACAAACATCACTGTGAACTAAGCTTCTAATTCAAAGTGCATAACACGCAAGTATATCTATGCATATAGAGCTCTTCCCATTTGCCCACAAGAGCTCCTCCATCAAACAAATGCACAGTAAGTATCAATAAATAGTACTATAATCAAGCAGATAGACTGACGAATATCAAAAAGATATTTCGCATACCTCTGAATTTTGTTGAAGCTATTGCTGTCAAAAGTGCTTTCAGTACTTGCAAAACGGTACTGCAATAGCAGACATGTGATAAGTAAGTACAAGCAATCAGTCCAGTAACATCACCTATAGAGGCTTAGATGGAATGTAACGTGCCTGTCAGAGGATGAATTTTCGACACAACTGCAAATCATGCTCAGAATGTCAGCAAACAAAGCACCATTCTTTCCACCATCCAACCCAGGATCACCCTCCAAATGGTCATAAGCAATTAGTTTCTGATCCAAATGAATTATATAAGGAAATTTAGTTAAAAGTTCAAAACCTATACAGAATACAGTAGATGTTTTCTGCCAAAAAGTGACAAATTCTCAAGCATAACATATATATGGATCTTAGACTGAGTGACTGATTGTTTAAGGTAGATAACGTCTAAGATTATTGAAATGGGACAAAAGACACATACATGAAAGCAATCCAATGCTAGTTCTACAATTTTTATACTTTTAGTCTCTAATGCAATTCGGAGTGGGCTAAGAACAAGATCAGCTTCAGCTTCATCTAATGTGTGTCCCGCGTTGGACAAGGCTGCTGTAATAGAGACATTGGCTTGAACTGTCTGTCCAGCTTGTATTGTCTCCACAGAGGCATGAACAATTTCAGTTTCCACCTTTTGCTTGTCAATGGCTTCACTAGAACCAGGTTCACTACACGAAAATGAAAAGAGGATAAACAAAAGCAAGGTGTCAGTTCTCAAATGAGGCTCCAAGCCTTGTAATTGGGATAAAGAAATATGCTGGAAGCCAACACTACGATTGACAGCTTCCCCATGTTCAAAAAAGTATCGGTTAACAACACCGAGGTTGTCATCATCCTAGCACCCAACCATACAGCATCACAGCTCATTCTTCTAGATTAAAAACATGTCACTTTTTGTGAGACAATGAAATAAAGAAAATTTTAGGGAAATTTTCACATTTGTCCCCGAGGCCTGGGCAAGTTCACTTTATTGCCAAGATGTTTCACTAATTCCACTTTCGCATACAGAGGTTTGGGCTATTCCCTAATTTGACTACCCAAAGTGTAATATCACCAAAATATCATGTAATATCGCCAAAGTGTAATTCCACTAATTAGATTATTTTTGACTATATATTACTCTAAGCCTCCGAAGTCCAGAGAAAGAAAATTTTCAGTAGTCAGGTTACCAAAGTTGATAATGACTCCGACGTTAGGTCAACAAATTAATGACAACTCAAGGCACCTAAGTGGAGTTACCCCAAATCTAAGGGCACTAAAATGGAAATATTCCTTCAATTTATCAGTCAACAACGACGACATAACATACCCAATGCCTTAATGGCTCCCACAAAATGCAGAGTAGGGGGTTGGATGTACGCAACCTTACCCTTGTGTTAACAACACAAAGAGGTTATTTTTGGATGACCCAAGATGAGCTGCTTCAGCTTCAGCCACAAAATGCGTTGAGAACTGCATCGAAGGACAGCTACTTCACAAGAGCAGGAAGCGCAGCCACTTTAGTGAGTCATTTTGATTAATTCCACCATAATCCAGACCCAAAAAGTTATTGAGTCTTTGGCTCCATTGGAAATATCAAACATAATTTATCAGTCATGTATAATAAATTTTACCCCGATAATCGTCTCCTCCCGACCAACCCTAAAGTAGGATTTAAAAGGACAGGGAACTAAGAAAGAGAAGCTAGTGAAAATCAAGATTGCATCCCCGATAGAATGATAGTAAATCTTTTTGTGTTAATAAAAAGTCAACTCTCCAGTCAGTTTTTTACTTCGTACCAAGGAATTTTGTAGCCCTAATAAACTATTAGAACTCTCAGAAACGGCCTTTCAACTATTAGGGCAAATGTTGCATACAACTAAACCTTCCGAACCCTACACACAAAGATTTTACTGAGTCCTTCACCATCAGCATTTTAGTAATATCTCTACTAGAGTGAAGGCTGCTAAAGAAAACCTCCAGAATTGTCAAGCTAGTTTGGTAGATAGTCCTTTGTCTGCCACTATTATTCATGATGAGAAGCAATGCATTGCTACTTACTCTACTCTCAAGAAAGCTGACTTAACTATTTTGCAGCAAAGGGCCAAGATCAATCCTGTCCAAAATAATGACAGCTGTACAAAGTATTTTTTTGCCAAAATTGCTGAAAGGAAAATCAGTAATTTATTGGGCTTATTAAAGATAAAAATGGAAATGTTCAGAAAGGAGTGGATGGGGTCAGTCAAGCTTTTCAAGACTATTACTCTGATCTTTTGGGCCAAAGAGCTGAGGTCTCTCCCTTAGATAGAAACTTTCTCCAACAGGGTGACTGTGTCTGTGCTGCTGACCAGCTTCTTCTTACTAAAGACATAATTCCTTTGGAAATTCAAAATGCTGTTTTTAGTATTGACTCCAATAGTAGCCTGGTATTGATGGCTTCTCTTCAGGGTTTTTCAAATCTACTTGGGACATTATTCAGGGAGATTTCTGTGCTGCAGTGCTCAGTTTCTTTCGTATTGGTAAGATGTCCAAACAGGCTAATTCTACTCTTCTATCTCTCATTCCTAAAAAGCAGAATGCTTCTTCTGTCATGGATTTCAGGCCAATCTGCTGTTGCACTATCCTTTATAAAACTGTTAGCAAGATCTTGGCTAACAGATTGCAAATCATTCTCCCCTCTATTGTTGGTGATGAGCAGGCTGCTTTTGTTAAGGGGAGAAGCATTTTTGAGAATATCATGTTATCTCAGACCTTAGTCAAAGGCTACAATAAAAGTAGTATATCTCCTAGAAGCCTTATTAAAGTTGATATCAGAAAGGCCTTTGACTCTATACAATGGGATTTCTTAGCTAATATGCTTGAGGTGTTAGGGTTCCCTCCTTTATTTTCTAAACGGATAATGGGATGCATCACTAATACTTGGTATTTTTTCAAGATTAATGGAGGTATTTCTGGTTTTTTTCAAGGGCATAGTGGAATTAGGCAAGGTGATCTCTCTCGCCCTACCTATTTGTCCTCAGTATGGAGATATTGTCTAGGTATCTGAGGGTCCTATGCTCTCAGCCTCAGGTCTCCTACCATCCCAAATGCTGCAGAATTAACCTTACTCATTTGGTTTTAGCGGATGATTTGATGATCTTTGTTAAGGGTGATGTCCCTTCTGTGCTCTCTCCTAAGCATGCCCTTTCAAATTTGGCTGATCTTTCTGGTTTACATGCTAATATTGAGAAAACTTGCATTTATCTTGGAGGGGTCTCTTCAAATGTGGCTCAAGAGATTATTCAAACTACAGGGTTTTCTGTGGGACAATTCCCCTTCAGATATCTTGGTGTCCCTCTCACCACCTCTAGAATTAAAATCTCTATGTTTGATTCTTTAATTACTAAAATTCAGAAAGCTATGAGTCACTGGTCTGCTCAGTTGCTTTCTTATGCTGGCAAGGCTCAACTTATTAACTCAGTGATCTTTGGCCTTAACAATTTTTGGTGTTCCAGTTGCCTTCTTCCCTTGGAGGTCATTCATCAAATTAATAAATTGTGCAAGGACTTCTTCTGCGGCATTGCTGCTGGTGAAAGAAGAATGGTTTTCCAAAGTTGGTATAAAATTTGCTCTCCTTAGTCTGCTGGTGGTTTCAACATAAAAGATATTCTTTGCTGGAACCAGGCTTTACTTCTTAAGTGGATTTGGAAGCTGTCTACGGTTGGTACTGGTATTTGGGACTAGATGGTATCAGGCTTATATCCTTCCTCACCACAATATCTGGTCTCTTAACTCTCAGAATCAGTTTTCTGCTAGCCTAAAAGGGATCATCAAGGTTAGAGATATTTTCCGTACTCAGGCTGGTTCTGTGCACTATGGTAACACTTTACTTCATAGCTGGGGCAAAGGGTAACAAATTCTGCACCAAGGAAGCTTATAATTTCATGAGGAATACTGCTGATCTTGGGGTTTGGACTCAAAGACTTAGCTACTCCGGCATTATCCCTAGTCATCGAATTACTTGCTCTATGGCTATTCAGCAGACCCTTAGTACAACTGACAAGCTCCAGGATTGAGGAATCCAGTTGGCTAATAGGTTTAGTTCTTCAATTGTGCTTACTCTCAGCAGGTTTGGATGCCTATCTTGCATTGGATGAACATCAATAGGGCTAGTCTCTCTTTACATCAGGAGCTCTCTTTCTCTACGGTTCGTACTGTCAAATGGCAAAGACACTGGTTCATGATCTCTGTTGCTGGCACTGTCCATCAGTTATGGCAAGAGAGGAATAGAAGGATTTTTAGACAGCAAAAATGTGGTCCTGAGGTTATTGTCAAGAAGATTAAGTACCTTGTTGCTGTTAGACTTCTTATGAGAAGTCATGGAGCTCGATTAACTCATGCCCTAGATAGCTTGAATTCGTAGATGTTCTCTTGTTAGTGGTAGTGTCCTGTTTTCGAGTCTTTCTTTAGTGGTTAGTTCTTTGCAATTGTAATTTACTTTCATTTTAATGAAATGAAATGATAACTTCTTGCAAAAAAGAAAAAAAAAAAAAAAGATTTTACTGAGTTATTCTACTTGATTTTCTTGCTTCAAGAGGTCAATCAATCCAAGCGGAATCTAGGAACGTCACATTTTGCTAGTTCAAACTTCAATGTCATGCCTTTCTTTTTGTTGTACAGTATCCCTTGTTTGATCATAACAAATTTGAATCCAGTGAAATTGACCTTTTAAGAACTTCCTTCAAGAAAATCAATCAATAGACCAACCCATCTAACTATGAGTATAAAACTCCAATCATACACTCAGTCACTAACCCACTTAGTTGAAAGTAACTACCCCATTTCGAACCTCATATGATTATCATAAGACCGTCTCAAATGAGAATTTGGGGAACATTTTTAAACATTTTTAAGAAAACAATTAAACAAGTATACACAACAATCTCATCATGAATCTAACCTCTTTGTCGCCTCGGACGCGGGTTGTTTCTTCTCCTCCTTAATGTCATCTAAACAAACACAATCATCCGAAAAATCATGAATTGATGACCACAAACAAATCCAATAAGCATTAGAATTACGATCAAATAAATAAATAAATAAATAAACGGAACAAACCCAGATAAGATTGAATAGCAGAATGAAGGGTAGTGAACTTTTTAGCAGATGATTCTTTGAGCATAGACTGAAATGCCCTCGTCACAAATCCACCTGCTGCACCCGCCATTTTTGTTGATTTTGTTGTTTGATCCACAATCAACAAAACTGTTGCATTCCAATGTTGTTATTCTTTCTATAATCTCGTATGTAAATATGTAATGTTTTAAAAAATTAAGAAAACTTGAGTTAAGGATTATGGTGTTGAGATGAGATGTCTGTTGATGAAGATCCAACAGAATTGACAAGGCAAGCTCTTCCTCTTCCCATTTATCACGTTCATTTGTTTATAAAGTCTTTGATTTACAAGTCGGCCAGTCACACTCGTACGGGTCTACCCGATGCACACCAAAAATAACGACGGCAGATCTTATGCTACTAAAAAAAGAGGGATGCGATATATCGTCGACGTTTTAAAAAATATCGTCGACGTTTTTCATAAAAAAGACGTACCTTACCCTTTGGATTTTCTCTCTCTAAATTTTTCTCTCCCAAATCTCCGAAATTACAACTTAAAAAATA
>JAOWBH010174481.1:0-10414 GCA_028566215.1 Silene coronaria
ATTATTGGGGAGCAGTATTGACAGGTACATGAGATAGGACGGGAGCTTGGATGGGCGTGAGATATCGGATCAGAAGAATTAGTACTTAGATCAGAATTAGTAGACTTTCACTTGTAATAATCTTTTAAGATGTATTTAATTGTAATCGGTTGCAAGTAGATTTGTATTAGACTCGAGTTTAAATTATTTGTATAAAATGCCTTGGAAGTTTTATTTGTTATTCACTGCCTCGGAAAACCGGGATGGTAACAGTTCCATTTATGTGGGAATGTCTTGTTATAGGCTCCTATATAAATGGGGGTGTTACAGCTTGGGAGCGGTCCTTCATGCGTCACCACCTTTTTGTAGTTAGATGACATGTACTAGACTTTATGACAATAGTAGAGTAGTGACATTTGTACTTCATTCGTATAATATGTATGACTATCACCTTCGGATTTTTTAATAACATTCTTTTGGATTGAATAGTTCGCACCATAACCTTGGAAAACTGAGTATGTGATTTCCCCATTGGTCGAGATTGCCTTATTCATGGCCTCTCGGTTAATGGGGGTGTTGCACCTAGTATGTTAAAATGGTAGTTGAATGGTCACTGGGTATAATTAAATACTTATGTAATTAGTGGTTCAAGATGGAATTCTTCAGCTCAAAGGTAATGAGTTTGAACTCTATGTTGTCATATGAATGTTTTAAGAAAGGAGTTTCTTAAAATTATTCTTGACCGATAGTTAGTGGCATGTAACATAGTAGTGGTCGTCTAGTGGGGTTTGACAGTCAAACCATACCCTAGGACAATCCAGATTTGGAACGACGGAAGGAAATAAATATATTATCCTTTACCAAGTTCGAGTAACGTTATTGGTATTCACACTATCAGGCCGTCAAGGAGTGTTGTTAGACGCCAACCTCGATTAATAGTTAATGAGATTAATTATTACCGTTTTAGCGATGAACCTATGTGGTCACACACTTACGGTCGATATTTAACGTTTAAGGTTATTTAATTTGTTATGAGATAATTAATTAAATAATCTAGATGACATATTTTTATATTGTCCGCTAACACGAAAATAAACATAATACCAGAAAGATGTTTTTATGAGAAAACGGACTGAAACGAGTCGTATTGGCGGCATTGAGGCCACACGTCCTCTTTTGATGAATATAATTCATCATGGATTTCTATCTTTGGTACGTGCCTTTTCCTTGAGGATTCCTTTGCAAAGTAATTTGTGACTCATGTAAGCTTTGCCTTCTTGTCCCAGAAAACTTTTGGCTATAAATAGCCTAAGCCGTGGGTTTGTAAGTTATAACAACAATAAGTCTCGTTTACATCTTACTCTCATACATACACGAAAGTACAAAAATTATTTTCTCTTTATTTCGAGGCCGTCTCAAGGGCTGAGAACGTTAGTTTATTTACCAGTGTGGATACACTACAGACTCCGTATTTTTGGGGTTGGACCAATTTATTGTCTACACATAAGTATATATCCCTTTACCCAGTTTTTACAAGTTTTTAAATGCAATTGGTCTCACAAGGACCGCATTTCTGTCTTCCGATGCTACATATGATGTACTCATAGTACTTTCAATTGGTATTAGAGCCAATTGTGCATTTATTTTGTACGTTATTTGGGTAAAATTTCCACCTTCAAAGGTGAGAACAATTCTCGCAATATGTTTTCTTTTTCGTCAATCGAAGCGCGCACAAAGACGCATTACAATAGAGGAGAGGGGGATTCGAACCTGGGACCTATTGTCAACAATACCTCCATCTTAACCACTAGACTAAGACAACTTTGGTCATTCTCGCAATATGGTGGAGTGACTATATACTTGTTTTACGCATGAGGGAACAAGTCTTGCACAAACATAAAAATATGATCAATTTGTTTTCCTTGTTTAATTATTAGTGTAATGGTTGTTCTAATCAACATATTGATCATACTTCTATGTGTATGTTATATTTGGCTACACACAAGAGAATGGTTCTCTTTATAGAGCAATATTGATAAAGGTAGACTACAAGAGTTATATGATAACTATTTATAATTCTATAGTTGACAATTGTATAAGATATAATTGTTAATGCTTATAAGTTGTAAATCATACAAGTATTTGTGTTATTCAAATTGTTGAATGACATTAAAACTTGACCACTTAAATATTATTGAGTTTTAATTGATAAAATATGAGATACTTTTGTCAAAGGTTACCACTCAGGTAGACAATAAAATTATTTTATTTTCGTTTACATGGTACGACCTGCCAACCAGGGGACTTGTAGTTTGGAGATAAAATAATATTGTTTATTGTATATGATACGAGGGTGAAGAAAAAGTTAACTAATCTTGTACTTTTGTCTGGCCAACCCAGAGGGTATGACATTTATTAATTTTTTGTCACTAGAATGAATAAACTCAACTACACTGATAGTTCCGACATGCCAACCAGGTGACTATGTAGTGTAGAGCTTGAAATGATTTTATGAGATAAAATCAGATGAATTTTAATTATGATGAGAAACGACCTGCCAACCAGGGAGCTCATTCATGTTTTAAAATTCTTATATATCACTATGAGAAAGTCGTATCATGATAATGCATGATTGTGTTCTTATTTGGGTTGTTTTCTTTCCGAGTAAGATTTCTCAGAATGGCTGTGATATCACTGCGTGACATACTTGATGCCAAGTTGGGCGGTAACAATTTTTAATGAATAGTGCCGCAACCTGAGAATTGTTCTCATGCATGAAAAGCTAAACAATATGATCAATATGTATGCTAAGGTAGCACCCCATGAGGGAGAAGATTATGCAAATATATTAGATACATATGCTAAGTACTTGGAGCAAGTACTACGGAAAAATGCATTATTTTGGCTTTCATGGCTGCTGAGTTGCACTTGCAGAGGAATGACATGAATCCACCACAAATTATTGAACATCTTGAGAAGATGTATGGATCTCAGAGTGGGACTGCAAGAAACATACCATTTATCTAAGTCTTTGTTTAAGTCTAAACTGAAATCCAAGGAGCTAGTGGGCGTCCATGTTCTAAAGATGATTGATTTTATAGAACAGCTTAAGAAGCGCGGATGCACTACTGGTAAGAGTTATTGCAAGATTTGATCTTGAAGTCTCTTGGTGATACTTATTCACCGTTTATTGTTAATTTTAGCATGAACAAAATGAATTATGATCTTAATGAATAGCTCAATTTGTTGATCGATTTTGAAAATTAAATCACATCTGGGAAAGTGAATGTATCTGGTTTTGTGAAACTAGTTGGGTGCACTTCCAAGAGCAAATGGAAAGGTAAGAAATGTTGTAAGAAAAATACACTTTCACCCAAGGATGTTTTGAATAAATCCAAGGGTAAGAAGGTGCAGAGTGACCGGGTGGATGCTGAATGTTTCTTCTGTAAAAAGAAAGGTCACTGGAAAAGAAATTGTCCAGTATAAAGCTACTCTAAAGGGCAAGAAATTAGGTGAGATATCTATGAATAATGTTTTCATAATTTCTTTAACAACTATTGACACTACTAAAAGTTATTGGATACTGGTAGTAGTTTTAACATCTGCAATATGTTGCGGGGTTTAAAGATCAATAGATGGCTAAAGGTAGGAGAAGTTAACCTACATGTTGGGAAATGAGCAAATGTTGCTTTCCTAGCTGTAGGGGAAATTTCTCTTGTAATGCCTAAGGGCAATAAAATGTTGTGAGAAAGTTGTTATTACGTTCCTAAATTTGGTTTGAACGTAATTTCCATTTCATCTTTAGTCAAGTATGGTTTGCGAATAACTTTCGCTAATAATCAATTGTCTGTATTTCATATTGATGAATTATATGTACATTTCTATTTGCAACATGGTCTGTATATCTTACCTGAATTAGAGACTTGTCCTATTATGACTAATTCTAGCCAAAAGAGGAAGAGAACTAATCTAGAAAATCAAAGTTATCTTTGACATTGTAGGCTTGGTCATATTGGTGTGAAAAGAGTATACAAATTACACAATGCTGGGTGCCTTGGACAGTATGATTATTAATGGTATGAAATATGTGAATCTTGTCTCAGAGGAAAGATAACCAAATCTCCATTTTATGGAATTGGAGAAAGAGTTAGTGAACATTTAAAACTTATACATAGTGATGTAGGTGGACGTATGGAAGTTCAAGCTAAAGGTGGATATTCTTACTTTATCATCTTCACTCACGATATTTCAAGATTTGGATTTATGATCTAATGTGACATAAGTTAGAAACTTTTGAAATGTTCAAAAGTTTTCATAGTGAAATTGAGTAGCAGACTGGTATGAACATCAAAGCATTGAGATTTGACCATGGCGGTGAGTATCTCAGTGATGACTTTGTTAATTATTTGAGACAGGATGGGATCTTGTCACAATATAATGGACTTCTCCAGGAACGCCACTGCACAACGGTGTTTTTGAAAGGAGAAATCGAACTTTATTAGATATGGTACGATCCATGATGGGGTTCACTGATACTCTGATCTTCTTATGGGGATATGCTTTAGAAACTGTTGTATATCTATTGAATAAAGTTCCAACTAAGGCAGTTGATAAAACTCCATATGAGATATGGAAAGGACATACATCTAACTTGAAACATTTAAAGGTTTGGGGTTGTCCAGCTTATGTTAAACGACTACAATCAGACAAGGTTGATGCGAAGTCTAAGAATTTGATAGGTTACCACACACCTATGCAAAGATAATATACCCTAAACTATGACTCACAAATGAATGTAGTACGTATAGGGGTCGAACCACAGAGAATGATAAGTTGTCTACAACGAAAAGCTATGGAAAGATCACTATCAAGGTTGGTTTATCGATGTTGGTTGATTGATTGGTTGTTTTAACAATTTAAACAATATAAATGAAAATGTCTTGGGGATTCGGGTCACACGTGCATAATAGAAATGATAGATGTAAACTAGAAATGTATAACAATGATAATTGCTTAGGTCTTATGATAACCACCTCTCGGCCTTATTGCCAACCATAGATCGGGTCCTAATGAAATCTCGTTATGGCTAGGTCATTCTACTAACCCATGCTTAGTCTAATTCATATCCGTGCCTCTCGACTTATAGAATGAATTAACAAATTTAGTCAAAGATTGTGATCAATAATCTAAGGCTAACAATATAAAACAAGCATTTGATAGAAACAATAAGCATTATTATAACATTCTAATTTACATTTTATACAACTACTAATGCGTGGCCCCCCTCAACCCTAGACAATAGAATCTACTCACTCATGCTAGAAATGAAATAAACAATACTAGAAATGATGATATTAGACATAATGGAAATAATATGTAATTGACAATGAAACATAAACTAGACTAAATATGATAATGGAAGATGAAATGACAAGAATATGGAAATTACTAATGATTAACAATATAAAAGAATGATACTAATAACGAATTAACTAAATGAAATAGAAAAATAAAACTGATACGTAAATGAAATGCGAAATGAAATACTAAAAGGAAATTTACCAAAATATAGAACTTGGAAATGAAATAAGAACAATAGAAAAAAGAACAAGAACAAGAAAACCAAAGAACTTGAACAATAGAATGTAATAACTTGATTAAATGGAAAATATTGTGAATACAAAGGAAATTGCTTAAAAGAAAATTACTGACATTATTCTAAGAGTATATGGAAAAATAACATGAAAAAGATGATCCTAATGGTCGAACTTGGGGTCCTTTATATAGGTCCTAAGGTTGAAAACGGAAATGGCATTAAAGAGGTCCAACCCCGATCGGGGTCGCAGTGAGCCTTGTTTAATGCCATTAATTGGCGCATAGGTATCTAAATTGGATCTGAGGTTTGGCAACCCCGACCTTATAACCTCGATAAGGGTTGCATTACAGAATATTCCTTGCATTAATGCCCAATGTTTGATGATGTACAACCCCTAATGATGTGTAATTTGGCTTGGGGTTGTAATGCTAGCTTCCATTTCCACTTAGGCTTGATCGTTATGCTTAGCACTCCATCATTTGCATTTCTTCCAAGCTTGGGACTTCTTATTCCTCCCAAATTGCCTTGCCATGGTCGATGTGTGCTTCCTTTAGCTTCATACTCTTTGGTAATTGCTCAAATGTCAGGAAATAGTAGCAAAAAGCTTCATTTCCTACATAAAACATGAAATACAAGCAACAAACCTAGAATACGGAATTAGCTCACAAATACACTAATAATAGTGTGAATTATGATCAAAACCGAGCTAATTTAGGGGGTTAAATCATATAAATAATTGACACATCAAACTCCTCCAAGCTAAACCCTTGCTTGTCCTCAAGTAAGCACAAAACATTTCAAAACAAGGGTAGGCAAGCAATCAAAATATACCATCTACATAATCCCGAAATAAGCTAATAAACATAATGATTCAAAACCCGAATACAACATGGGCATAGGGAAATGTAGTAACATAGATGAGATTTACATGGCGGCGTAGTATGAATGACTTTGAATGGACTTTTCGGCTCTTGCATGATCACTAGACATTGTACTCTCGCGGATCACTCAAACTCAATATATGTGAAGGGATATTTGTGTGAAAATCACTCATCTATCATCAACTCATGAGATTTTGCCCTCAATCTAATATGGTAGTCGAATCAACATCACAAGCCAAATACAATCAAGGTGTAAGCATAAAGGAAGCCACAATAAAAAAGAAGGCTATATTGTGATGGGTGAGAAAGGGAACCAAATGAATTATGGAGAGTGGAGCTAAGTTAAGCTAACAACTATCCAATATGTGCATGAATGCTCAAGTACAACCCTTCACCCAAGATTAATTTAGACAAATATTTGAGCCAAAGATAGTGTATTGGCTACATTTCTCATTACAAAAAATAATGAATTTCCCAAATGTAAACAATTTGGAATATGGAAATCACTTTTTCTCATCTCTTGTTTTTGTGTGTATGACAAAATATAAACATTTAAGATCATACATCCTTTGAATGTGTTTCTTTCATTTTTTTTTCTTTTTCTTTTCATTTTTGAGACGGAAATCAGTAATTCCGTTAATTACCAAGCTCACATCGATGATTTCTTGAATAATATCTCAAACCAAACACCCAATGCACATCTACAAGTTACTAACTCAACAAGGTAGGCAATTTATATGTAGCTAGTTTGTGAAAATGAAGAACAAATGTGGTATGAAGGCTTGAATTAGGCAAATTTTGATGTGAATGGCTCATAGCTTACAACAAATGAATGAAATGCTCATAGAATGATGAAAAATAAGACCATACTTGTGCGTAATTGATATGACACAAACCATAAGGAGGTCTACACTCCTAAGTGAGACCGGGCATAGATGTACCGGTCCAAAGGAGGCTCTACCTTTCCATTTTGTAGCTTGCCAATGTCAAGATCAAGCTTATTTGGTTCATTTTCTATCCTTCACCTACTTTGTCAAGACATCCCCATATGTACATAATCCTTACATAAAGAATGAATCAAAATATTATTAAGCAAATGTTAGGATATGTAAGAAGGGCATTTTGAACATACAATACCATGACAAAAGAGCAAAGCAAATGCAAACAAGCTTAGAAATTTCAGAATTTTTATTGAAAAATGAAAAAACAATTCAAAAATAAAACAACAACGCAAAAATAAAACTAAAATGCAAAAATAAACAAACTAACTAGGCTAGCTAGCTTCCCCCAAGCTACTATGTATACGGGGGGCTCTTTTCAACAAGTATCATCTTCCAAAGGGCCATAAGTGGTAGCCCAAAGCACTAGATGGCGGTTGATCACCTCCGGATCCCGATCCGCCATCTTGAGAAGCATCTCCACCTTGGTAGGCATCACCAAGCAAGCTTCCTCCTTGACTACCACCATAGTATTGGTAGTCGCCACTATAGCCATACAAGTCACGGCTACCACCTTCAAAACCACCATAGCCACTAGAGCTACCATACCCACCTCCAAGTCCTTCCACTTCATAATCCGAACCAAATTAGTCCGGTCCTTGCTCATAGGTCCCGACATTTTGGTTAGTAGCAAAGCCCGGTGGAAAAGAATAGAAAGAAGGGTGAGGACCCTCTGAACTAATGACTCGTTGCCTAATAAAATGATCATAAATCGGGTTCAAGGCAAGTCGTTGGTCGGATTTTATTTCATCCACATTGAGACTCATTTGTCTCATCATTTCCATCATTTCAATGTTAACACTAGATGGTTGCGAGGTGGAAGGCTCGCCCATCACAAAATGGGTGGATGGAGTACTGGTCTCATCGGGTGATACATCACCCATGCGAAGAAGGTAGTTCGGTCTAATCCAATCGTCATTCCCTTCCCGTGACTTCCCACAAACCGGGGTTTTCAAAGATTTAATCTCATCCGGGAGTGAGATGGAATCCCGGTTTCTAATTTTCCAAATCATTTTAAAAGATAAAAGTACTCGTAGTCCAAACCTACGCCCGGTTCGGTGGGTGCCAAGGGTTGAAGGAGGGTGGTCTCTTGATTAAATTTAGCAACCTTGGTTGCTATACTTGTGATTAATCCCCCTAAGACGATGCAACTAGTAGTTTTGTTGGTTTGTTTGGTGAGGTGAACCTCAAAATGATAAGGTAAGTTAATTCCCATGGTTCATCCCCATCAACATTTAAAAACGCCCCCAACAACTCTACTTTCAACCGCCTTACCGAGTGTGGCTCATTACGACCTAGAAAGGTCCTTACCATAAATCATTGCCACACCCAAAAAGCGGTCAAATGTATATATTGATGGGGTACATGGTCCCAACGATTGATTTTAAAGGTGGCTATGGCATCCCAAGTGCTAATGGCATTATAGTGGTCCGGAGATTCTATATCAATTTCCGCATGTTTGAGCCCAAATATCTCCGCAAACTCACCAAGGGTCTTACAGGACTCGGTATTAAAGAGGCGAAAGCTAACATTGTACACATACCCCGCCTTCTTGGACCTATGGAACTCAAAAGAACTAAGGAACTCAAGGGTGAGTTCCGAGAAGGTCTTATAGTCCATTTTGTAGCAATATTGCATATGAAGACCCTTAAACAAAGCCTTAACATGCTTATCTAGACAAATATTTTTAAGGGAGGCATGATTAATGAGTTTTGTGGCTTTCATACCTTTGGTACGAAGACATCGCTAATTGTTCCATTGTGCCTCACTAGCAAACACGACATTTGGAATGTCGGGTCATGCCACTCCAGGATGTCTTGCATTTCTACATCCTCCATAGCCCTTGAAGTGCCTTAATCCGTCCTAGTCCTCTTAGAAGCTTGCTTGGAGCTCTTTTTAGGTGTCATTACCTAAAAATGGTGATTGTTAGCTCAAGCTCACACTAAGCATGGATTTCACTCAAATCAAGTGTAATAAAGCAAATTAACTACATAATTCACCTTATAAACAATAATACAACTCAAAGAAACCAATTACTAGCAATGACAATGACAAAATCAAAAACCTCCAAATTGATTTATGGTTCTTCATATTGGTTTTGAGGGGATTCAATGAATGAAATCAATGGAAAAAATGAGTAAACTTACTTGTTGATGCTTGGAGGTGATTAGAAACTTGGAATTGATGGGAAAAGGGTAGAATGCAATAAATTTGAGGTAAAAATGGTGAAGAAATGAGAGAGTAAGAGATACAATACCTGTCGAAATGAAGAAATGAAGGAGTATGGGGAGTTTCGTGGTTTTGTAAAAAAACACGAGGCTGTGGTAGCAACGACCCCGATTGGGGTCACCCAACCCCGATCGGGGTTGACTTCTTTTACCCGATTGACTTTTTCCTCCAACTTGTGACGTTTGGCTTGTTGACTACGACCCCGATCGGTGTTGTTTGCATGGAGTTGCGTGCCAAGCCCAATTTCGATCTTCTTCTCATCCTCATGTACCTACAAATTGTATTTCATAATACCGTCTAGCCTAAAAATTGTCTGTATTCTACGAAAAATAATAAATTATCCAAAAATTACAACCCCAAAAAAAAATACATGGTCTTAAAAATTAAATAAAATCTCTTAAAATGTAAAAATAATATGCTCGGGTTGCCTCCCGAGAAGTGCAATTTATGAGTCTTGCTAGACTTCATCGGTCATCATCACACTCAATTTTGATCTACGAGCTCACCACCATCCGAGCTCATATTCATAGCTTCCTTCACATTTTCCATCAATGCCAAGCTTTTCAATGAGTATCCTTTTCGAGGCCTTTGACCAATGATGCCATCATCACCTACAAAATGAGAACCAACACCAACCTCCATAGGATCTGTTAGCAAGGACCTAGTCATAGTAGAAGCAAAAGCAGAGTCTATTTGGTTTAAAGCAAAACATGACTCTTGTAACATGGGGC
>JAOWBH010174492.1:0-10414 GCA_028566215.1 Silene coronaria
CGGAATAACCGTCAGAAAGTTGTTATTTGTGACCATTTATAGTGACGGTTTTTACTGACGGAATTTCCGTCAGAAAATCGTTTTTCTGACGGGAAATCAACTTTACTGACGGGATTTTCCGTCAGTATCCCGTATTCATTTTGTAGTGATCTCTCATCTTGTAATTATTGTTGTTCTTGATTCATGTTATAGAAATGAGATCATATGTCACATATGAGATGTAAAAGAAGGAATGAGATTAAAATAAACATGATGCTATAACATGGATTAAAATGAAGGTCTACATGATGATATTGAGGGTGGTATGGTATATGGAAAAGATGATAGTCATGAGTTAATAATTATAATGTTTTATTTTATGTGATACATGGTATTGGTACCAAGGTGTGGTTGTCATACCTTGGGGTGATTACATTATGTTGATGTTTCGAAGATGGTTGGAGGTCGGTGTGATTATTGTGACTTTGTGAGTTGTTGAGGAGACGTGAGGTGATTGAGAGACTGTCTCACGCTTGAGTCGTCCATTGGGCTTCCCACCCAAATGGAGATGTGCATATTAATGGCTTGAGAATGGAGAGACTTACGATAAGCTTGAAGGTTATTGATAATATGAATTTTTCTTTGTCACGTCGCGGGAAAACAACGTTTGAATGTTTTGCTTTGTTTAAGAAGTGCTTAATGTAGGAAAACTGAAATTAATTATTGTTCCTAAAATCAAAGATGAAATAAATCTTCTTTAAATCTTGTAGATTCACATTTAAAGTAGAAAAAACATTTTTTCCTTATGTTAAGGAGTTAGTAGGGAAGCTTAAAAAAAAAAATCATTTTCATAGGAAACGAATTTGAAAACTAATTGATTATTTTATTTTATTGCAATATTTGTAGGTATAAATTGACAAATGAGCAATGATAAAAATGCATATTAAAATGAGAACTTTTCAAAGGAGTTTGTGAAAATGGTGAATATTTTGAGGTAGTTGAAAACCAAAAAAATACGTAAAAGAAGACAAATCATGATTCATGATTCATCCACGGAAGTGATAATGTATTTTGCACCAATATTTTTTCTTTCGGTATATTGGTCATAGATAATTGGTACGAAGTAACATACCCTTCGAAAGATGAGATCGTTACCTACGATTCATACATAATTTAAGTTTTCCCTCCAAACTTACACTATATACTAAGAGTAAAAGTGGTATACAATTATTTAACACAAAATTGTTATTTTTTCTTTAAGTAACTTGATGCATATTTCCACTATATAAAACAAAAATATAAAATAATATTGTGTTATTCTCGTAAAAACAAATCAATAAGATGAGTTAAGAAAAGTTATAAAATGATTAGTTTTTTTATAAAATAAAATAAAATTTAAATACGGATTTTTAGACATAATCTTTTTATTTTTATTAGTTTTGCAGCTTAATGTTATTTCTCACATATCAAAATACAATGAGTTTAAATATGAAAAAATTAATGTATAAATTTGGATAATACCACGCAGTTATTGCGGGGGCATCTACACTACTTTGTTGATACATTTTCATAAAAAAAAACCTAGTTTATTAATACATAGATAGCTAGAAAATCCCCGTAATCTTCATGGGAAATTAACTAGTTGTATAATGTAATTATAGTCAAACATAATCTTTGATACTAAGACATTTTTTACTTAAAAAGACGATCGTATAATATAAGATAAATTTTTATTTATTTCTTTTAACTTATTAGATAGTGAATCATTTATTATTGCTGTATAATAGTAGAGTGAAATAATTATGCAATTGAAAAATATAAGAACATAAGTAAGAAAAAATACCAAAGATTGAAACAATATAACACGCTTTACATTGTTAATTGAAAATATGTTTACAAAAAAATGTATTTTGTTTAGTTTAGGGCATGGGTCATGTATCCAAATCTCGCATATTATCCTGCAAATCTTCTGGGGTAGACTTAAAATTTAATGTATGGGGTAGCAAAAAACAATTTAATTAGCATATAAATATCAATAAATTTTGGAATCGAGAAAAATATACATAATTTGTTAAATGTAATTCAAAAATATGTCGAGTACAATAAACGTACATAATAACTTAAAATATTGAGAGCGAGAGCAAAAAAAAGGTGGGAATGTGCATGTAATATTGTTATGGGATTCGAACCTGAAGCAATAGGTAAAATACTATTAACATTTTTGTAGCTTTATTTATATTTTTGTGGCTTTATTTTAATTTAGAGCATGCTTTATTGTGATGAGGAGAAAAAAGACGAGAAAAAAATAATTTGCAAAAGAAAAAGGATACCAAAATAAAAGTATTATGAAATTGAAGGAATAAGTTGAAATATAGAATGAACATTATTAACCATTGACAGAGATGAAACAATAGCTCATTGTTAAATGATGTACATACTACATTAACTATTATTAAACTGCTTCTCTTTTCGTAAATAAATAATATTGTGTTTTCAATGTCTATGGCGGCGCCGGCAGAGTAATGAGCATTGCTAACGGAATCTCGTCATAAGTACTTAAGAAAAAAAAAATCAATAGTTTTAAGTCCTCGTGTTTGCTTAGTGCTTATTCAATTAGTGTCCATGGTTGATTTGTAATAAAAGTACGAAATCTTATCAACTCACTAGGTTCTGAATTATTAAGTTTTTGTTTAATGAACTTTATCTTAACGCTTGCATTTTTGTAGAAATGGCGGATAGAGATGGATATGATCGTATCAATCACATTTTTGATATCAATGGACATCAACATGGAAATGTCTATACCGCAAACTCCCCTATGTTTCCTTATACGTTGGTCCTAGCACCGCAGACCCCTATTTCCCCCTAAATGTTGGCCCTAACACACTGGTCACGACAATGAGTAAACAAGAAACAAAACGTCGTTACCATTACACAAGCAGTGGTGGTTCTACTGCCACTAATTTTCCAATCTATTATATTCAATTTGATGCTACAAGAAAGGAGGATAATGTAATTGAGGGTGGCCGGTTAAACGGAGAGTCATTGCTCAATTGGCTCCCACATGAATTTGGCGTCGGAAGAGTGTGTACTTATGATATTAAAAGGAAACTGGTGGGTCTCAAAAAATGGTGCAGCAAACTTTTAAGGATACCATGAGAATTATCCATGTAAATTATGACAATTACTATTATAATATAAATATTATTTATAATGCAATTTTGAAAGTCACCCGTGCTGGCACCGGTTCAAAAGTTAGTTTGATAAAATAAATTTTAATTATTAGTTTACTTATTTAGTGAATGTACTTAATTGTTATTAGTTTTCTTGTTTGAGAATATGCATTTTGGAGGGAAAACTTTTATATCATTTGGTTGCTACCTTAAAATCACAAAATCTCATTTGTGACGTAAGATATTCGTCACAAGCTTGTGACGGATACCGTTTCCTCTCACAAAATACCCATTTAGGGGTGAGTGGGAAGCACATGGGGGTGCCCCACCGTGTCCCCTCACTCCCTTTTGTGAGAGGTCACTTGCTTGTGACGGGAATAGCCGTCACAAGCAAGACTTGCTGCAATACAATATTATAATCAATAAATATCTACTAATACACCTCCGCAGTTAGAGCGGAAGGAGGACGGACGCTCAGGCTGGATCGGAACCGAGTAAATAAATGATGAGGTAGTCCCTTGGTAAAAATATCAGCGTATTGGTACTCAGCCGGGACGTGAAGTACCTGAACAATGTCAAGGCGTATCTTTTCACGAACAAAGTGAATATCAAGTTCAATATGCTTAGTTCCCTGGTGCTGCACAGGATTTCCAGATAAGTACACAGCGGAGATGTTGTCACAATAAACAAGTGTGGCGCGGGGAACAGGTATATGCAATTCAAGGATCAAATTTCGCAACCAACTTGTTTCGGCAACGGCGTTGGCAACACCTCTATACCCGGCTTCCGCACTCGAACGGGACACAATAAGTTGTCATTTGGATGACCAAGAAACGAGATTGTCCCCTAAAAAGACACAATAGCCGGATTTGGAGCGTCGGGAATCAGGGCATCCAGCCTAATCAGCATCAGAATAGGCCGTCAAGGAGAGGGACTTAGACTTGGTAAGAGTCAAACCGTGATCAATAGTACCCTTCACGTATCTTAAAATGCGTTTCAAAAATAGGAAATGAGGTTCACGAGGAGCATGCATAAATAAACAAACCTGTTGAACGACGTAAGTAATATCTGGACGCGTGATTGTGAGGTATTTAAGTGCGCCGGCGAGGCTACGATACAAATTAGAATCGGTGAGGAGCGGGCCAGCGGTCGCACTAAGATTTGAACCCGTATCAACGGGGATGTTAACAGGGTTACACGAGGACATGGATGCACGGTGCAAAATGTCACGAGCATACTGTTGCTGCGAGAGGAATAAACCATCAGCGCTAGGAGCAACAGTTATGCCTAGAAAATGATGTAAGACCCCAAGATCAGTCATAGCAAATTGCTTAGACAAATCATCAATAATTTGGCGAAAGAGGGAAGTTCTAGAGGCCGTGAGTATAATATCGTCGACGTAGAGCAACAAATAGGCCGTCTCACCTGCGGCTTGAAATATAAATAACGAAGAATCACATGTGCTACTACGAAAATCCCGAGAAATAATAAATGTCGCAAAACGTTGATACCACGCGTGAGGAGCTTGTTTTATGCCATATAACGGTTTACGAAGACGAAAAACATGATTGGGAGCAAAGGGCTCAACAAAGCCCGGGGGTTGATGCATATAAACGGTTTCAGTCAAGTCCCAATGAGGAAAAGCATTCTTGACATCCAATTGATGGATAGGCCAAGAGCGGGTCACAGCGAGGCTGAGGACGGGGCGTATAGTAGTGGGTTTGACCACGGGGCTGAATGTCTCATTACAATCAATACCAACCTGTTGAGTTTTCCCGTTAACCACAAGGCGGGCTTTATACTGCTGCAAAGGACCATCAAGATGATATTTGTGCCGATATAGACATATACAACGTATAACATGAGCATTGGATGGTCGAGGAACCAATTCCCATGTAATATTCTCAATTAAAGCACGATATTCGTCACGCATTGCAGCATTCCAGTTCGGGTCTTGAAGGGCAAGGATAAGTGATTTAGGTAAGGGATAGATGGTTGTAATGAATGAAGCGGTCAGGGCACGAGGTTTAAAAATATCGTGCATGGCGCGGGTGGACATGTTGTGGGCACGGAAAAAAGGTCGGGGAGGTGGGTCTGGCATGTATGGAGAGAGGGAAGGGCTGTTATGAGGTGGATTGGGGCTGATAGAAGACGGGTTAGGGCTGGTTGGAGGTGGGAAGGGTCTGTTTGAGGTGTGACAGGCGAGTTGGTGCGTGAAGACAGAACAAGAGAAGCAGGGGAGGGTGGAGTACGCGGGTTGGGGGAAGGCGGAGGAATGTGTTGGGTCTCAGAAGGGGTAGTGGTGGTGGCTGGGTTGGGACTGTGGAGGCTGTCAATTATGGTAAGGGGTAAGTCAGTGGGGTTGAGGAATAAGTAGTCGTGTTTGGAATCTGTGACGGATTCAGCAAATGGAAATACCGACTCATCAAAGGTAACATGACGGAAAAGAATGACCTTATCAATAGACACATCGAGGCACTTATAGCCACGGTACTCAGATGGATAACCAAGGAAGACACATTTTGTGGAACGAGGTTCAAGTTTATGAGGGCGTTTATCAGACAGGTTCGGATAGCATGCACAACCGAACACTCTAAGATGGTCATAAGTGGGATATTTAAGGTAAAGGGCTCATGTGGGAGTACAAAAGTAAAGGAGTTTGGTGGGAAGGATGTTATGCAAATGGACAGCAGCATGAAGGGCATCGACCAAGAAGGAAGACGGAAGTGACGCATGATATAAAAGAACTAATACGATTTCATTAATGCGTCAAATCATTCGTTCGGCTTTACCATTTTGTGACGAGCTTTGAGGACATGAAAACCGAAACACAAGAACATGTTTGTCAGCGAATTGATGAAATTGTTGGTTATCAAATTCGCGACGCGACCTAAATCACATTGAAATGACTTTATTTCGCGTTGGAATTGGATTTTGAGATATGCACGGAATTTGAGGAATCTGGCAAATGCTTCAAATTTATATTTTAACGGGTATATCCAGACAAATTGTGTAAAATATCAATCAAAATAAGATAATATTTGAAACCACTTTTACTCAAAACCGGTGATGTCCACAGATCGCTATTAATAATATCAAAAGGTGCAATTGTACTAGATAATGACTCGAAAAATGGAAGGCGACGATGTTTACTAATTTGACAGGAATTGCATAAATGTGAGCCATGCATTTTATTACAATCAATATGAGAATTAGTCGTAAGTAATTGCATATTAGGGGCACTAGGATGACCAAGACGCGAGTGCCAGACGTCGGAGGCGTGTGTGATGAAGTGTTGGTGCTAGGTGGATCCGGACTTGGACGCGAGGGACTGTGGCGACACTGGATAAAGTTCCCCGTCACTGTTTCTCCTCAAAATCATTTTCCCATTCGTTAAATCCATCACAGAAAAACCAAACGGATCAAATTCAACAGAGACATTGTTTTCTTTGGTGAATTGTCTAACTGAAATCAGGTTTTTAATTATATGGGGCGTGTATAAGACATTGTGAAGGTGAATGGTTCAGTTGGGATTGGAGATAAGGGATGTACCAGAACCACGAACAGGAATACTAGCACCGTTACTGACATAAATTGAACGAATTGTGCTAGAATTAAGAGGACGTTGTAACATACCTGCATCGAAAGTAAGATGAGACGATGCTCTAGTGTCCATGAACCATTGACCATAATCCGGGGGCTGCATACTCATAGCGTGGAACGCCTGACCCAGATCATTAGGTTGATACGACTCCTTGGAGGCAAGATAGGCATGGCCATAGCCACGGCTTTGTTGCGATTGGGACATGCAGCCTCTGGAGGAAGTACCATAGGACCGAGGAGGTTTTGGACTCCACGGCTACCAAGGGGTAGCCCACCTAGGAAAGGTGGGGGTAGGAGCAAGGAGGAGGAGTCCAAGAGGCAGCCCAAGGGGCCATAGGACCCCACAGTGCAGGAGGCATAGTAGAAACAGGGGCATTGGAGTTGCCTTTGGAGTGATAATTGTGACCACCCCCAGAGGAGAAGCCACCTTTATAGTTGTTGCGACGTTGATTGTTGTTGCTATTATTACGACCCTGGGTTTGACGGGGTTGTTGCGGTGGTGCGGCAGGAGGCGAGTCAACCTAGTCAGAAGACTCGGGTGCGGCAGATGGTGCAAGAAGGGCCGTGGAAATATCCTCACGGCTGGCTTTGTGATGTTTCTCTAATTCTAGCATGCTGCGAGCGATCTCAAAATTCGGTAAAGTCTGATTGATGTAAGAGGCAATAGTGTTGTACTCGCTAGGTAAGGCCCGTACATCTGGAGTACCAAACGTTGCTTATTGACTACGGCATCTACATCCTTCAATTGACCGGCTAATTCTCAGAGACGCTGACAATACGCATCAAGAGAGGGCATGGATTCCAGTTTGAGATTGTTAAATTCATACTCAAGGGTGGCAGCCCTGGCGCCTTTTTTATTTAGAAAATATTCTTGACACGGGTCCACGCTTGATGGGCAGTAGACTCGGGTTTAAGAATATGGGACAATAGGTCGTCAGAAAGAGTGCCATAGATCCATTGAGGGACATGAGAATCAATCTCAAACCAACTATCATAGGTGTCCTCAGTGGCAGCAGGCGACGGAGTACCATCGATGTGGTGTAGAACTTTGTATCCACGAGCATGGAGGGTGAACACATTTAACCACGATGCGTAGGAGACCTTGGTGCCGTTTAACACGCGGACTTTATTTTGTATGTTTGTGACAGTGTAGACAGAATGCAAGGTGGATTTAGGAGGGGGTCGTCGCCGGGCATTGTAGCGTGAGGCTAGCCGTCAGCGAGGTAGGGTTGCCGAAGCATGGAGGTTGAAGCACATGAGGTAGGAATCGAGATCTAGGAAAATCTAACTGATACCATGTAGAATAACGTAATCCCCTAACCGAGAGATTAGCTTCTCATTCAATATATATACAAAGTACATTAGTAGTTGCCTAATTACCAAGCTACAATATATTCACATATATTCTACCATAACTAATACAATATTACAATCAATAAATATCTACTAATATTTTTATATTTTATGAAATAAAGGCGAAAAGCGCTATTTTCATCATATAAAATATTATTTTAAATAAAACGTAAGTTTCGAAATAGGACGGAAGCTCAATCAAATTAAATAATAAATTTAAAAATAACAAGAAATGGCGGGTGTTAAAAAGAAGGCTTTAAAAATGTGGCAAGATTGAAAACATAACCCGTGCGAAGCACGAGTGTCAAAGTTAGTTAAAATTTAAGAGGCACACGATTAAATAAATAATGAGATTAATGTCTTAGGGATTATCAACATTAATCTAATCAAATTGGGCTTCAACAGTTGAAAGTGTTGAATTTTTTATTTTATTTCTCCTAATACGAAATATTATCAATTGAAACTCTCAACAAATTCGAAACGAGTTGAAACTAATAATTTAATTGCAAGTACCATTAAGGATAAATTAATCTTCAAGTTTTCTAAAGTTACCCCCCTTATAAAACTTTTTCAATATTTTACACCCTTATATAACACTCTAGAAATGGTCACATTTTATTGTCTTAATTAGAGTTGGATTCAGCCGTGTCTAAATTAAGAATCTGTCATTTCCAAAGTAAAGTGAACTATACTAGTATTTATTTTTAGGGATATTTTATGGTGTACCTCCGAATTTTTCGGTTTTCTATGACACCCTTACATTTTTAATATTTTACATTGTACCTCTAAACTTCTTACTTATTTCTCTACCATGACCTTCTTTAACTTTCCTTTAACCTTTATCACAATCAAACAATTGTATTTTGACCTTTATTATGATTCATTAATGTTTTCTTTTCATTTGTTTTTTTATTTTATTTTTTGTGACGAGGGAACCCGCAAACGCTACCTTTGGTGCGCACTGGGTAAACCCGCGAGTATACGTGATAGCCTGCAAACCACGTATACCAGGTAAGCCACCCGTGGGTGACAGACTCGATGTTTATAAGGCATGGACTCAGGCCAAGAATGTTCCACAAGATTTGCTCATGAGGAGGCTTTAACCTGGGTCTCCTAGGAGTTTCACCCAAGTTTTAACCACTATACTCCACCCTTGCGGGCATGACTCATTAATTATGTATCACCATCCTATGTAGAAAGCATCACAAATTAATTTTAGTAAGCACAAACTACTGTTAAAAATCTTAGTTATGATTCTTGAAATTATAATACAGATATGTGAATTTTTATTTGGTGGGTTAATAGGTAGTTCGTTGAATTACTAACTAAATGAGTAAGTTATCGAGTAATTAGAACGTTAAATAAACGATTTAGTAGCTAGATTAAGAAACTAACATATCGAAGACAATAAATAAGGTCATTGTATAAACGAATGTATAGAGTTGAGGAGTACAACATATAATTTTAAAAACGTAGGGGTACCCCATGGATACCTAAAAACTCGAGGGTACACCGTTCTCTTATTTTTATTTTGACAATTTAGACTAGTATATTAATGTTGATTACATAGGAACATCAACCGGAAAAGAATCAAATTCATCCATCCATGGATTTTTCTCTTGAGCAGGATTCAGATTCCTTAAAGCTTTCCAAACAGCACTATTACACTTGAATCCCGAACCGAATGCAATCTGCCATATCCGATCACCTTTATTAACCCGCCCTTTCGCTTCCGTATACGCAAGCTCATACCATATCGAAGTGCTCGATTAGACGTGGCAAAATAAAACCGAACCCGAAAAACGGATCAAAAACACCTGTATTAATAACCGATCGAACACTCGATATGAATTAATTAAATAGTACCCGAAACCTGACTCAATCCGAATAGAACCAAAACTGAATCGAACTCTATAATGACCCCCATGAAACCCGTACCAGAATATATCTAAACCGATTAACCTGAATGAAAAATGTTTATTTTCTCATAAATACACTCAAATTTAGCTGTTTTTTCATTGATTATTTATCTATTAATATTATTATGAATTATTACATTCAAATTGAAAAGTATAAGGTCCATTTAAATTAGTTTTTTACGCTCAATTCAAGAAAAGTATCACCCGAAACTCAACTGAACTGAAATAAACCTGACCGGATCGTACCGAACTCAAAATAACACAAACCATTTAAAGTTGCTAACCGAAATGAACCCTGTGACACCCTCAAAAATTGTGCGGAAAATAAACGTGCAATTCTGAAATAAAACTGCGTGGATACGTTTGTAATAGGTTCATTTGGGGGTA
>JAOWBH010174503.1:0-10414 GCA_028566215.1 Silene coronaria
TATACAATAATTAGTACCTTTAGATGAATATGGGATGAACTAGGTTGATGGAGGGTAATTGATTGAAAGAAATTAGGGGCAAAATAGGTGAGAAATTGGGTTTTTCGGCTAATTAGGGTTGGTATTTGAATTGGTTTTTTTTTTTTTTTGTGTTTGTAGAGAGTGAGGAGAAATTCGAGGTTTTTTTTTTTATATAACAGATGAAGCCGCTAACTTAGACAGCGACTTCATGCCTTCACCCCTATTTTGCTGAATGTATCACTCGTCTGTCTGCAGTTTTTTTTTTTCGTTCTTGGAATAAGCCGTTAACTAAGATAGCGGCTTATATTGTAAATGTAACAAAAATTGGGTAAAGCCGTTAAGAAAGACAGCGACTTTACCTATCAATATATTGAAGTTCAACTCAAGTGGCCACTGGAGTACAGTTTTCATGAAAATTGGGTAAAGCCGCTAACAAAGACAATGGCTTTACCAATTAGTATTGAATTTTGACTCCAGTAGCCACTGGAGTCCAGACTTAATAAAAAGGGATGAAGCCGCCAACTTAGTTAGCGGCTTCTTAGAAAAACAACAACAACAAAAATATGTGATGACGTGGACCCATTGACCCTAAATAATTTCACAACGACCCCATTTGTCTAATTAATTACGCAATTAGCACCATTAATCCAAAAAATTCCATTTTACCGCCTACTCTCTATCAGCCTTTTCTCTTAAAAGTCGCTCTCTTCATAGCCAAGCCAACTTCCCAAAGCCTATGAGAGTATTATTTTACTATGGTCCACCAAATCGGCCTAAAATCAACACATGCCAAATTGAGCGAAATACTAGTTTAATAAGAGTAAAATGCAATCTCTCTAAATGAATGACAATATCATTGAATTACTTTATCTAGACATGTCAAAACCTAACCCACCCATAATCATAATTTGAACAATCTAATTCTGAAATGACCCGATCCAACCCACGTGACCCGATTCAGAATCATCAACTGATCGTGTCACATGTGACCAACTGAATAACACGCACGCTTGTCAAAGGAAACTAGTAATAATAATTGGTCAAAAAGTGCATGGATTTTTCAGCAAAAAAAGTGTAAAAATACTAAAAAAAAACTATTTTGAGTATTGAATTGAATCAAACGGAGGGAGCGATAAATCAATTGTCACCCGAATGATCAACTGAATTATCCTCGTGTTGTCGCCGGCATTCGTCATTTTCCGGGATTGAAACTCAATTATGGCGTTCCTACAATGCCGGCGATCCTTCCTTGCTCTTTTCCTTTCTTCACGTTCAACTTCTACCTTGTCGTACGTCGCACCCAAGGTATAATGTTTCAAAACATGTAATTTGTATGTACTCCGTTCCATTTAGTTGTACGTTTTTAAAATATGTGAGGCGAATTTTGAGAAATTTATAGTTGTTTTGTGCTGATCAATTTTACTTTTCACAAATATTTGTTTAAGACGGCAATTTTAACAAAAGGCTTGTCCTATACGTAAAAGTGGGGACAGATTTGACCCGTTTTTATCTTAAGAGGAATACTGTGGTCTTAAGAGAGATTTACTGCTTACTTTTTATTTCTTAATATTTGTAAGATATATTTTGATTAAACATAAACAAATGATTGAGACATGGGAGTATTTTTTAAGGCATGGCGTCTCTCTGATGCTCGTCTTTGTACCAAAAGTAAACGTAAAGAATTATCGTTGATCGGACAGTAGAAGTATATTCAAATGGAATTGATGAAATATAGGTTGTAGCGATTCAATTGATCGTTGTAGTTGGTGTGAATTTGGCTTCAATTCCGTTTGATGACGATGTTCAATTGGGGAAAGATTACCTTTGGTTTCATGATTCTTATTAATTATTGTTAGGGAAGGAAATTAATCTATGGTGTACTTGAATTTTGCATGTTAAATGATACAGTGCAAGTTATTGTAAATATTGTGAATTCTAAGAAACTTGCAATTCCTAAAAACTCTTTATTTTTTCAATAATTATCGTGTAAGACCGTCTTGCACACTAACGGAGCTAGGAATTTGGGGTACTCGCGCTTGCATTTGGTCTTGATATCCCACTTCCATCAACCTCCCTATACGACTCTGGTCTTATAATGTGAGACAGACCGTCTCACACTGCAAGACTGTCTTATTTTATAGTTTGTGTTAATTTTTATACATGTTTTGTACTTATCTGATGATTTTATCCTCAGGTCTTGAAGTGTGAGTACGCTGTTCGTGGCGAGATTGTTACTCAGGCTGAGGTATGCCTATGAGTACTTATTTTTTATCTGGTTGAATTTGTTGAAAAATATATTGTATAATGAATTGTATATACTTCTCCATATTTTGCGGGGATGTGTTAATACGGCTTATAAGTTAATAACGAATTAGGCAATCATGTAGACATGTACTACAGTTTTTTCGAAACTGAAGAGTCTTCACTAGTTTATGGCTTTATGCCACCGTGTGGTTAGTCTAGCCTTTGTTTTTAGGGGGTCTGTATGTATCTTGGACAATTGTTCTGATGAACTGTTATTAGGCTGAAAAGGGCGCGAATATGCTTGACATGTGGATTCAATGAGGTAGCTTCATCGGCATTCTGGTTGTTTTTCTGTTGTTATCTTTTATTCGTCTAAGATTTCTGTCAATTCCTTATCACAGAGATTACAAGAACAATTGAAGAAGCAACCAGGGTCTCTCCCCTTCGACGAGGTACATTCATTTTTTATTGCGCCTTTTGTAGCTCCTCTAAAATGCGGAAGTTAATCACCTAAGGTATGATTGTTGTAGAGCAGTCAAAATCAGTGCGAATCCCTGAAATTCAACCCGATAAAACCCTGAAATTTGGAAAACCAAAACTGACATGACCGGACCAGAGTCCAAAAAAATAATATATACACCTTTATTTGTCCCACTGAACTTGAGAAGCCAACCCGATTGTTGACTGGACAATGTTTTCAGTGAGCTGATAATTAATAAATATAATAACCTGCCTTACAATAGTCTGAGTCGAAACTTACTCGAACTGACGTAACAAGCGACTAAGTATGAACCTATCCCGCCTTAATCCCACACTAAACTGACCCGATTGACTAGACTGCATGCTCTAGTTTGATGGAAAGCTGCCTCACTTTTGACCTTTTAGGGCTGCTTACTGTATGAACTGCCAAAATTTCTTGACTCTCTTTCAACTTGAGCAGATTCTTTACTGTAATATTGGAAATCCTCAATCTCTTGGGCAGCATCCCATTACTTTCTTCCGCGAGGTTAGTATAGTTTATTGAGCGGTCATCAATTGTTATTGTCAGTAGAAATTGCTAGTGGTAATAATCTAACTGGACGCGTGCCAGGTCCTTGCTCTATGTGATCATCCATACCTTCTGAAGAGGATTGAAACACGAGGACTATTCAGGTAACCGTGGTCTAACCTACTTTTCTTCCTTTTTTCTTGTGGCTTTCTAGTAGTAAGTCAGCTCGTCTTACAGTTAACACCATCTACTTAGTTAGGATACAGCTTTTAAAATGTCATGCCCGGGAAACTGTTATTCTGCTAATCCAATATGATTTGGGCCGCCTTGGCATCAAACCGATTACCAGCTCTAGTCTATACCTTTGTTGGAAATACTTGGTGTGTGGAACAAGGGCACATACGGTCAATTTTAACCTGAATGTCTGATAAAAATATAGCCATTATCTTGGGAAAGAGAATGCTGTACTGGACTTGTTGTATGCTGTACTAATATTCCTCTTGTCACTCTCTACAGCGGTGATTCAATAAAAAGAGCTAACAAGATTCTGGATCAAATCCCTGGACGATCAACGGGTGTATATAGTCATAGCCAAGTGAGATTAATATTCTACTTGTAATTTTTTTATATTACAAATTCTGCTTTAGTTCTTGTGTAAGTTGGATCGGAGTGGAAACCAAAAAAGAAAACAGAACAGACAAAGTATTGTTTGTTGGTTGCCGGAGGAGCGTGTATGAAAAACCGACTATTCTGGACTCTTGCACTTGTTATCCAGCTTATGTTTCCGTTGGGGTCGTAGAATAGTCTTTCGCATTGGAATGTGATGAGTCACTAAATTTATGCTTTTGTATCGTGAAGTAGCAGAGTGTCCACGGATTTTAAGTTGCAATATTCATTAGGGGTCATCCGGAAACAATTTCTGTTTTTACTCTTAATCATAGGGGTAAGAAGAGTTCATACCGACCTCTCCTTATCCGCCAATAGGTGGGAGCCATTGAGGTGTCACGGTAATGTTGTTGAGGACATTGAGGTTCTCTTGCTGCATAATCGTTTGACTATATTTTGAAATATACTCGGGTCTTGGACTGAAATTAAGTGTCTAGCCATCATTTTCATATTCGAGTGTGGAGTACTGGACAGTGTGGACACATGTATGCAAGTGAATATGAAGAGTTAATTAACATAATAGATAAGCATGGACACATGTATGCGAGCCATTGAGGTGTTAGGGTAATGATTTTTTTTGTAAACTTTCTCTCGTTCAACAATACAGGGTATTAAGGGTCTGCGTGAAACAATCGCTTCTGGGATTGAAGCACGTGATGGTTTCCCGGCAAATGCAAATGATTTGTTCTTAACCGATGGAGCAAGCCCTGGGGTAAGGATCTTCTTACTTTGTTGGCTGTACTAAGCTTGAGTTGGTGGATATCATGATTTTATCTTATATTTTCTATTTTTATGTAGATCCAAATGATGATCCAGTTACTGATAAGGTCGGAGCAAGATGGAATCATGTGCCCTATCCCACAGTACCCCTTGTATTCTGCTACAAATGCTCTCCATGGTGGAACTTTGGTATGCTTAAAATTGACTCTGGCAGCATTATGTATTTTGATTGAGGGAACCCTTCAACTCGAACTGTCAGAATGTATGGCTTTTTAAAATGGACATTTTCCATGACGGCTTGAACAGGTCCCATATTATCTGGATGAAGCAAAGGGATGGGCCTTGGAGATTTCGGATCTTCAGAAACAATTGGATGACGCCAGGTCTAACGGTATAACTGTCAAGGCCTTGGTTGTCATTAATCCTGGCAACCCAACTGGGCAGGTATAGCCACATGTGTGCCTTTGATTTTGCCTTGATGGCTGTGTAGGCGACTAGACGGAAATTGTGCTCTTGAGTTTGTATCAATTGCAAGTTTGTTACAGGATGCCCTTAGGGCCTTAATAATAATTGCGTCAAAAGTTTGTTGTTAAGACTTTCTTCTGACCTTTCTGAAACTGACTTTCAGATTCTAGCTAAGGAAAACCAGAAGCAAATTGTCGAATTTTGCTACAGAGAGGGTCTTGTCCTTTTGGCAGATGAGGTGAGTTGCTTACATGAGGCTAATATCTAGTATGATACGCCAATAGGAATCCATTCATGTGCTGCAGTCTTGGTACTTTATTGGCAATGAAGGATGTGTTATGCATTCAGTCACTTATGGGGTCATATTGTTCAAAACAGGTGTACCAAGAAAACGTTTATGTTTCTGACAAGAAATTTCACTCGTTTAAGAAGATTGCGCGTGCTTGTGGGTACGGAGAGAAGGATATTGCTTTGGTTTCATTTCAATCTGTTTCTAAAGGTAACTTATTACTTAGATATGCTGCGTTTTTTACAGGACACTGCCCTCAGAAATTCGTCTATCGAAAATGAAAATGGTTGCAGTATCAACAAAATTGTTACTCTTATTATTATTATGACTGCAGGTTATTACGGAGAATGTGGGAGAAGAGGAGGTTACATGGAAGTCACTGGTTTTAGCGCCAAGATAAGGGAACAACTCTATAAACTTGCTTCCGCCAACATGTGTAGCTCAAATATTTCCGGTCAAATTCTTGCCAGTCTTGTCATGAACCCGCCAAAGGTACTTGCTTACGTTATTGACTTTGAAAAAAAAAAACACATGCCAGATTGCTTGAAATGCTTCATGATCTGTACTTTATAAGTGTTTGTGTGCTATGTCCTAGGCTGGAGACGAGTCTTATGAAGAATATTCTGCTGAGAAAGACGGTATTCTTTCATCTTTGGCTAGACGTGCTAAGGTAATTTTGATACCAGACCTTTATCGTGCTTATACCTAAACAAGGGGCGACCATTTTATAAGCGTTTTTGGTTGTATTGACAGATATTAGAAGATGCATTCAATAGTTTAGAAGGAGTAACATGCAACAAAGCAGAGGGAGCTATGTACTTGTTTCCTCGTCTCAATCTTCCAAACAAGGCAATAGAAGCAGCTGCATTAGTGCCGACTGCTCCTGATGCCTTCTATGCTCGCCGCTTACTGGAAGCAACTGGTATAGTAGTTGTTCCTGGTTCTGGTTTTGGACAGGTCAGTATATGTTATTTTTATTTAGGTCAGTCGATCACAAATTATTACTCTGTAAAAGATTAAGAAGGCTTTATTGTCAGTGTTGCTAACCTTGGATGGTGTTTTCCTTTGTAGGCTCCGGGGACTTGGCACTTTAGGGGTACCATTCTACCTCCGGAAGATAAAATTCCTGCCATTGTTGAACGTATAAGAGCATTCCATGAGAAGTTCATGGATGAGTATCGCGATTAAAAATGTTGAATCAGCATTATCTTAGAGAGTTCTTTTTAATACTCGCTGTGAATTTATTTGTAGAACTCAGGTGATACCTGCAAAGGATGGGTTCAATACTTCAATGAAATACAAATCCAACAAAAAAATTGTTATGCTTTTGTAGAATTTGTTAAGGATCCTCTAGTCAAGTTTCGATAATTTTACGCATTCTTCTATTGCCATTTTCATGCAACTTTTGAGGGGATTCATCGGTTCAATTGTATGCAATAGAAAAGCGATGAATCTCCCCAAGTGAAACTGTTCGAAATGGTTGCCCTTAGGAGTGGAGATGGTTGAAGAATGAACATTGTATTCAAGGTTTTTGATAATGATGAGAAATTGAGGGTTTTTCAATGTTATTGTTATGATTAGGTAATTTGAATTCTCTTCATTACTTCCCAATTTCCCATTTCCATTTCTTTTCAACTAGAGATTATCTCCTAGAACGATCTAATTAAGTTAGTGGTGCCCCTCAACTCGGTTACCTATTTGCACCATAACCAAAGTCGTAACTTTATCTTGTTCATCCAACAATCTTCACTCTCACCCGTTGTCGTTCAATGGTCAACTCTTTCAGATTAGCCATATATATATCCTTACTTATTCCCCTGGTTGCATGTGGGAACTTAGAGCAAGTCCAATGGTGTAGCTTAGGGACTAGCTTGCAATTTCTTAAAATTGCAAGCTAGTTGTTTCACCATTGGAAAGGGCCAAGTAAATTAGTTTAGCTTAAGCAACTAGCCTCATTAAGCTAGTTGCTTAAATGACCCCACACGAGCATATGAACCAATGAAAATTAGCTTATGAAAAAAGAAATTTACATGTGGGTCATATCAAACTAATATAAAAACAAACAAAACCATTGGAATGCTTTAGTAGCTTAAAAATGTTTTAGCTTGAAATGTGATGTGAAAATGACAAGCTACAAACTTAGTGTCTACCATTGTACTTACTCTTATAATGCCCAGGAAGTGAAACATCACATGATTTTAGAATTCATGTGAATTATTAAAAACTCTTTGGTTGCATAAATGAATTGTAATGTAGGCATTCTCATTTACGCAGGGGGTTAGTTAAACAACTTCCTCTATTATGGAGAAATTAGAGTTCATGGGAAGTTGTAATTCATGTGATTTAGGGTAACCAAACAACTCACCCATTTTGCAAATTAGATGAATCGAAATTCCTGTGTTATATAGAGGGTAACCAAACGACAATTTATCGCAGAAGTATCGGCTTTGTTTCACAATTTGTCAATAGATGCATGAACCTTGGTACAATACTACTTTGAGTACTTGATGATTATGAATGATTAAAATTATTATGTAAATTCATTGTTTTAGTCTTTATAGTCAGCAACATATTCGAGTGACCATTTCATGATAATAGATTTTGTAAATAAATTTCTTAATGTATATATTTATATATAGCCACTTGATCAATCAAAAATATAGATATGTTTAATGCATAATGTTAATGTATGTGCATCCAACATTAATCATTAGGAGTATGTACAATATTATCTATTTGTTTAAAAATAAACTAATTTGGTGGCTGAAATTTTATTTGGATTTCTTTATATGAATAACTATTTAATCAATTTGTCCACTTGATCTTGACTATTTAATTAGCCATCGGGCTCCGATTCATGTACATTAGAATATTATCATATATAGAAAATGATGTAAAAAGAAAACGAGCATTATTAATATATGTGTATAACGCAAATGTAAAGAATTTAATGAAACGAATGAAATACTTGGTATTTTTGTAAAGACGCCACATTGCTGTCATTCTCTATACATGAAACTTGGTGCACTCGCATTATTGTTCTTCTTAGAAATATTATTATCTTTATTTACTTTGTTATTTGTTGCGAATGTGCCCGACACGAGCTAAGTGTATCATTTGACATTTTGGGACATAATTTGATTATTAATTAATTTCACACAATAAATCATTACGGAGTATTGGGAGTAATTTAATGTGATTTATCATTGACATTTGTCATTTAGGAAAATTAATTAATATGATGCGTCTTCATATATACTTATCATTTTGGACGTTCTAAACATTATTAATTATTAATTATTATTGTTAACACAACAAATTTGCTGTTGAACGATTAGACAACATAACAAACTAAGAGATGCCGACCGCGGCATTGTACACCGGGTGGCGGGTACCCGGTTCAGAGACGCGGAGTATAATAAGCTGGAAAATTTGAATATTGTACCGTGACATAATACTTTAGCAGCAAGTCTTGCTTGTGACGGACTATTTCCGTCACAAGCTTGTGACCTCTCACAAAAGGGAGAGAGTGGATAAGGTGGGGCACCCCCATGTGCTTCCCACCCACCCCTAAATGGGTATTTTGTGAGACGGAAGGTATCTGTCACAAGCTTGTGACGGATACCTTCCGTCACAAATGAGATTTTGTGATACTTTAGTAGTCACGCTACATTATGACTTATGACGGCCTTAATAGAATAGGGGAATTTGATAAACAGTGGATTGCCAAAAAAATTAGCATATTCGGGACTTTTAGGATATTTGATCAATCAATATGCTGTTTGGGATGTTTGATAAACAACATATTGGGATAATAGATTGAGGCTGAATCTACTATTTTACAATATGCTGCTCTTCACAGCTTATTCTATGAGTAGAATATATAACCTTACCTTTATTCCATAGTTCATTCATGTCTTTATTTGTCATTTTACAAAGGATTAAGATAATCTGCTAATTTAAATTTGTTAATTACCAAACATTTTACCAAAATCTACTAATTGAATTTGCTAGTCAAACTTGTCAACCAAATTTCCTAATTATAATCTGGTTTCACAATCTGCTTTTATCAATATTAATCCACTATTTACTAAACATGGCGTAATATTCTTATAGATTTTAAAATATTGAAAATCTTAAATTTATACTCCCTCCTATTTAGACTTGTCGATCGGGCGGGTTACGGGTTCGGTCATTTCGGGTTCGGGTAAAATACGGGTCGGGTCCATTTCGGATTTGTAAAATACGAGTCTATAAGGATCGAGTTTATACGGGTTTCTGGTCGGGTTTCGGGTTAAAACGGGTTTGATTAACGCCTTTTAACAGATATTTAGTTTCTTTAATTTTTAATTATAAACATATAATTATTCTTAATTTTTATAATTATCTAGCTTAATATATGATATTAGTAAAAGGATGCATGTTTTTACTTATTATACTCAATATTACAACACTATACAAAAGTGACGGCATGCCACACACTTCGAGGTGATGACGTGGCACATACTTCGAGGTGATGACGTGATATGTGGTTTAAGGTGATGAGGTGGCAGTGCTAACGTGGAATGCAGTACGACGTACTACGGCGAAAGTGACACGTGACATACACTTCAAGGTGATGAGGTGGCATGTAGTCCGAGATGAGGTGGCATGTAGTGCTGACGTGGAATACGGCTCAACGTACTACGGTAAAGTGACAATATGACACACACTTCGTGTAACACCCCACCCTACCGAGGAGCCTTCAGCAAGACCTTCCTTGGCAAGATGTGGCATTACCATTTCGGTTTCCCGAGGTAGTAGACATCACATAAACCATAATGAAACATTATACAGCGTAATACAAGTTAATGAGCTATTACAGCGGAAATACAAAATGAATACAACTCATCAACTACACATCTATTCTATGTGAGACTCCACAATCCATCTCGTGTCCGAAATCTCTCCAACCGATCCCAACCAAGCCAGCATCACTAACACCTGCTAGTCTGACTGCTCACCATTTGCCGGCAATATCA
>JAOWBH010174514.1:0-17559 GCA_028566215.1 Silene coronaria
TTGTAGATGAGCTAGATGGCAGGGCTGCGATCGTCGATGAATACACAAAGGATCGGGCTCGTGAATTAGAGGCGGTAGTGTGAGATGGGTCGTTAGTGAAGAACTGAAGATGTCAGTTACCCCAAGTAGTTATTATTTGGGCCTTTAATGGACTGGTCTCGTGGTATGAGACCGTCTCTCTCTACAGTATAAGAATTGAAAAATTTTGGATAAGAGAAAAATACACACAGTTTAAAAAAAGAGGCATTCCGAGAATTGCACTCAGGACCTCTCGCACCCTAAGCGAGAATCATACCACTAGACCAAATGCATGTTGCTGACTAATACAAAGGAGTTATCCACCCCTTACTAAAAGTGAGTAAGGTGAACTACTATTCACTAATGAACAGTACTTTCCTTATGAACAGTCCAACTTTCTGGGCGGATTGGGACTCGTTTTTGGCGGGCTGGGTTGCTCCTCGGCCTTTAATTGTTTTGGGCCTGCTGCTTTTCTGATCCGTCTTCCTTTCCTTTCTTTTCCTCCTTCTCCTCCCAATCTTGCATTCTCATCTGCCTCTTTCTTCCTTGATGAATGGACCAACTTTTGGTCATTCCCATCCGTCCATCTCACCTGCTAACCTTGCATCTCTGCCCCCCATCCCTCTTCTCACTCTCACCACATATTCTCTCAATTTCTCACCAGGGTCACTACTCTCAGTCTTTGTTGAACTTTCACTCTCACCATTAATCATCTACTTTCCATCCTCATCCCCTCATGCTAATTCATCATCTCTCTTCCCATCATTTGCATTTTCCTTCGTTGTTCTTCATTTCATCAGCACCGTCTCAGCCTTTCTTTGTCTCATTTTAACGACGGCGTTAATCAGTTTGTTTTCTATGTTTTTCGTGATCTTATCGTCTTCTTCGCGAAAGGTGGCTTCTATGTTTTGCTTTCGCTTCGATTTTAATTACTTTTTCTGCCTGCTCATTCTAATCCACCCATTCTCACTCTCACTTCTCATAATCTCCATTAAAAATCTTCATCAAAAAACCTAAAAAATCGAACCCTAATTTAAACGAACCCTAATTTAATCTCTGTTAGATTCTTCTTCTTCTTGATGACGACGACCATGCTGATGATGAGACGACGGCAGCGGCACAACCAATGATGATGTGGCAACGCTTTAATGTTGACGATTTTATCGCCTTTCTTCTTTTAACTGTTACTTTTTTTCGTTGGTTTGTCATCGATTGTGGAGGATTATTTGAGACGGAATTTGGGTTTTGCTGAGCTCTTTCCACCTTTGATATTTCCCTTTCGATCCTGAGATGTTTTGTGCTTGATTGATGATTATATGTGGTTTTATGATTTGGGTACTCATTCTGTTCATCTGGCTGTAGCCGTTCTTTCCCCTGTTTTTGGGTTTGAGTGATGATTATTTGTGCTAATACCCCATTTCAACTGTATCAATTGCTTCCTTTTCTCATCTTTACCATGTTGATTGATTCTGAAACTTGCAGTCTTATTCTTATGTGATACCATCTCTTTGTTTGGCATAGCTAAGTTAGTTTGTAACTTTAGATTTTGGTGAATAAGTTATGGTGGTAAAACAGACTAAAAAAGTCTAGCTAAATTAGTGTAGCAATAAGCACTGAAGTAAATCCTATAAGAGACCATCTCCCATAAAGTAAATGTGAGAAATCTTAATATGATCTGCGGTTAAACTGTTTTCTGTCAATCAAGAAAATGAACACGAGTTGCAAATATTATAGGTGGTTCAGATTTTATATTAGTGCTTAAACTCGATGTTCTGAAAATGGAACCTATTTTTGTTTAATTAATGGAATGTTTTGCTGTGTGTTGCCAAAGTATCTTATGTGTGTTGTCTTATTCTAAGATAAGTATGTTTCTAAGGGTTGATATTAATGGAAATCTTGTGGTGCGTAGCCGATTAAGATTTGGTTCTGTTTATAGTTTCTCACTTTCTTTGTGTAATTGAACATTTTGTATTCACAATTCCAATTATACGAGGTCACCTTAGTGTCGGAGTAAAGTTGTCTCTGAGAATCTTATCACGAGACCATCTTATGTTAGCATGTGTTTAGGCTAATTCTAAAGTGTCCAAAGTCAAAGACGTGCTTTTATGCAATTATTAATTGTGCTGACATTTTCACTTGCTCCGTGTAACAATTATTTTTCGTTATTTGCTTCAGCATGGGCTGTTCATGTTACCTCCACCATTGTGGATAGTTCTACCATTTCTCTTAAGACATGAACCTTCTTTTGTGCAAAAAAAAAGGTCCGTGGAGAATTGATGGGTAGAATGTATCAATTACATAATTCACATAGTACTCAAAATCTCACCTGAGTTTATTTTGGAGTATGGTAGTTTTGTACATGCAAGATTTCGTATCTCTGTCCTAGAGTTTGATCTAAGTCGGGAATTATTGAGGCGTTTGGGCGATGTTGTTGTTCTTACTTGCTGTTAGTTAGCATGCATAAATGTGTGATTCAGCAATTTTTGATGTTGTTAATTTGAAGGGTTTTGAATTTCATTCTTCTTTTCCTGCAGTTATTTACTGTCCGGTAATTGTTTTGTAGCAGAATCTGCGGGCGCAGAGTTATGGTTAATCCAATTGCAGAAGAGGTCGAAAGTGTTGAGTGGGGAGACATTATTGCAGATGATGGTGATTATACGATGTACAGGTCGTTCACGTATAAGGGGGTCAAGTATTCGACAAACGATGATGTATATACGTTAAGCGAGGGGGCAAAAGAGACTGATATTGGGAAAATCATAAGGATTTGGAGGAAGGGTAAGGACAAGACATTGAGGATCTTATGGTTTTTTTGACCCCGTGATATCTCCAACTTCCTGAAGGATGCTAGGCCTTCTTGGAAGGAGCTGTTTCTGGCTTCTGGAGATGGCATGGGGCTTTTAAATGACATTCCTTTGGTAGGTTTCTCTATGTTCTGGATATTCACACGATTATACTTACTATCTATACCACAATTTCGAATACGACTTCGAATTCATCTTGGCAATGTTTGCATACCCTCCCTGAACTGCCAACCACTTCATCAATTCTGCATTTATTCCAGCACCACCAAATCTGGTAAATCAAACTAGAAATGCAGGTTCAGACCCTTTAAACATGTTAGTAACATTTTTCAAATTTTTATTTTGTTTTAACTGTTTCAGGAAGCAGTACTTGGAAAGTGCAATGTGATTTGCACCTCAAGGGATCCCAGAAACGTGTCACGAGCTACCTCAGATATTACGAAGGCTGATTACTTTTTTTCACATGTCTTCGATGTTGGAACCAGGAAGTTATCGGATAAGTTACCTGATAAAATTGGTTCAGTCAAAGGTTGATGTTTCTTATTTGAAAATGTTGGATTTCTGAAGCTCAGTCCCTGATAATTGTCTTCTAAAATGTCGCGCTTTGTGCAGTGGAACGTTTGCTGAAATGGGATAAAGCTGAACCCGAAGCAAATGTACAACACCCAAGAGTTGTCAGTCCCGAAGAAACTCGGCCTCTAAAAAAAGTGAGATTTTCAGATGCAGATACTGTACATATTTTGGAACCAAAGGTGTATTTTTCAGTAAGAATTGGATCCTTTTCTCCTTATATGATTGTATGACTTTAGAATGATCCTTCTGATAGATTAATATGTATCAGGATAGGGCAGTTGGCAATGAAGAAGTTAAAGCGGTTCACGGTACTTCCTCCGAGAGATCTAAAATGCCTGCTGATGTAAGTACTTAAATGTTAAACTATATGCATTAATGCATATACTAGTGTATGTTTCTTTCTTCTTTCAGAGAGATGAGCTGCATCATCGGCTTAGAGCCCCCGTTTTTTTATTTTAGAGAGCTAACCTATAGTCCTAGACAGGGTATCGTTGTTACTAATTGGAAACGGAATACCCAGACTTATTAATGGCATAATCTCATTATTTGCCTTATAAATCTGAACGGTGCCTATTTGTTGCACCAGTTACCACTTTCTATCTCATTATTATAAGTTCTGTATTAAAATGTACGACTATAATGCAGTTATATTGTCAAATACTTGTCAGCTTATGCGTTAATTGATGCAATTTCTAACTGCATCAGAGGTAGCCGGTTTCTGTATATACATCCCATCCTCTTACTCCCCTTATCGTCGGAGCCTTTAAGACTTTGTTGTTGTTAGTATGATGTGACCTATGACAATATGTATGTTGAGGCATAGGTTCTTGCTAACTAACAATTAAAAACTGTACTGCAGAGGCGGTCTATTAATCTATTATAGATGACGTACCTCTCTAATTGGTTTTGTTTATTTGCAGGATCAACAATGGTTTGTCAAGCTGGTAAGTTGTGGTGCTCTGCATGAAACTTTTATGTCGGCATTCCTAGAAGCTTCATTTCAGTTGTTTATAGTCATTGCTAAATCTTGGGACAAGAGACATTTATGTAACTGTGTAAAGATGATTCATCTGAGATCAAGTCTCAAATAAAGAATTTATGCCACGGTACTCATTCGTATTCCCCAAGAAAGTATTTTTGAGGTGCCCTAAGTGGTTGTTTGCCTTCCTCAAAATTACCTCAGAGTTAATACGATGTCTTTACTGTAGGGTAATTGTATAGGCAGAATGTTGTAGGCGTTGATTTTTGATCTCGCAATTGGGGGTTGAAGGTCTAATCTATGGCTGTCATTCTTGTTGCTTAGTTATGATTTCTACCTTGGACCTCAGAATGTTTTTGTTTTTTAGTGACAGAGCACAAGAAAAACTTGTCCTGTGACGTATCTGGGTTTTACTGTTGTGAATAAATAGTTTCAAAATTATTGCCGGATGCCTTATTGATGGAATTTCCTTTTTCTCGTGATAATTTCAGCCATGGGAACAAAAGATAGAGGTTGCTCATGAGCGGAGAAGACTCGTCACCTTGATTAACCTGGATCTGTCATATACATCATCTGATGTGCAGGTACATTATTTGGTTTCCTTAATAATTCCATTAAGGGATCAAAATTTTTCTATTTTATCAATTTGAATACCGGATTGTCCAACTTATATTGGTTAGTAGCTCTCTAACACTCTGCTGACATGGGAGGTCCCTCCGCCAAGACACATACTAGAACAAAAAGGAGATGCCAATATGATGGTCCAGGTTTAAGTTGTCAGCCTAAGTCATAGCCATGAGTAGCACACAAATACACAATACAGAACCATATCTGACACGGTTCCATAGTTTCAAGATCTATATCCAGACACACTGTTACTCGAGAATTGAGATGTGTTTAAATCTCTAGCGGGTCCTTGAGATCTTATTTAGAGTTGGAATGTCTTCGTTTAAACAGATCCATAATCAGAGGTGGATTTGTATCGGGGTCCCAAAAAACAAGACCCAAATCTCAGTCTTTTGGATTTAGCTCTAATGAATCCGTATATAGGCAACTTCGGATAAGTCTTAAAACCGTCACCATCCCTACTCAAAAACACATATGTTGATGGGGTTGCACGACCCTGAACGTCAGACACATCCTTTGAGAGTTCGAAGGCACGAATTCAAATCAAAACAACTTAAGAGGTGAAAGTGATATACTTTTGGCTGCTTTACTATCTTGTGCAATGTGCACATGTCCCTAAGGCATTGGTGAATATAGTATTGGGTTGGGATATGATTCATTTTCACCTTGATAATTATACTAAATCCTATTTAAATTGTCTTTATTTGACTCGATCAAATGATGTTGACTTCGACTAATATTTTCTCACTTATATAATAACCACTTTTTATAACAAATTATATAAAAGTAGTTTTTTTGATGAGCTGAATATGAAAATTTCATATTTTATATATGATCTCTAGTCTCTACATACTTGAAGAAATCCATGGTCAAAGTTGACAGCGACTAAATATCGAAGTATGACGATAAACTTGGATGGAATAGTATTATCATAGATTCATAGATGTAACTTTGGGACCCTAATAATATACGAATATTGAAAATAGCGGGACATCAAAGTCTTAGACATGAATCTCTGGTTACCAGTACCCATATTTCCATCGTTTCTTGTTACATGAAGAAAAACATCTGGCCAAAATCTTGCAACTCGTTTATAGTTAGTTTATTCTGGAATTATCTTGAATATCTTTATATTTTGTTTATTTTCTTTGCATTCTTAGATTTTTGTGTGATGCTATTGAAATAAAACTCAAAAAGATTTGGTTACATTTTTTTTTTCATTTTCATTTTTAAGGTTTAAACAAGCCCCATTACCTCATAAACCTTCGTAGATAAACTATATATGGAATAAGGCACTTGACTTGGGCAGTTCGGTATTATTTTCAAGCATACGAAGATGAGTCTTGTTAAGTGTTACTCCATTATTTCGTATTATAAGCCATTCATACATTTTGAGACAGGAACTTGTATCTTCATTCTCACAAGTATGAATAAATACCGTTGTGAAGAAATAGCTCAACTCAAATAAATGCCACTCATTAACAGCTGGTTTTAGGATGCAACCTTCTGATTTATAAGCTGAATTATTTCTCCTCCGTGTGGGTGGGTGTTGCCCAGGGCACAGGCGCATTTATGATTATGAACACGGTATCAAAGCTCCGTGATAGTTCTGTGACTTGAATTGAAGCCGAGCCAATCATTGCAGCCAAATGGGAAAAATCTCCCAGATTAACTTATCCTGTTTGTGTGATTGCAACAAGAACTAGGCTCTTAAAAGGAACATTATATGTGAAGGTAGTATGAAAAGAGTTCAATATTGGTGTCCCACTTTGAAGGGAGTTAATCGCTTCTTAACCAAAAGAGTTGTTCATCCTCCCCGATTTTGGGATGAAACCTCATTTACATTAGCAACTTACCTCAGTTCATTTGTATAGTGGACACCACCGGGTCTGCTGTTCACGGTTCCACCTGTAGAACCTGAGGTGGTGGGTTCCAAATTGCATAGTTTCAGTTATGCATTTTTCCACAAATCCGTCATATGTTCTACTTCCCCCTTCTTATAGTGGAAGTTATTTTTAGAAAAGCTACAAAAATTCCAATGTAGGTCATTTTCATTTTCCTATGTGTTCTCTTTTTTCCAAGGACTATAAAAGAGTTTGTTTTCCGATGACGATTCCAATGTAGGTCATTTTCATTTGTCTTGTAGGTTAAGTTTAAGATTAGTCAAGTTCAAGTCAAATCCAGGTTTGGTCATGTTTTCTAATTTCATTTTGGTTTTTTCAGTTTAGGTCATGCAAGGTCTTTTAAATTCAGTCCCATTTTCTCACAATGGTCAATTTTGCCCGTAAAGCGGTCACTTTTTACCTTGTCCTACCATACGATGGTCTTGCACTATAATTTGTGCTCTCACAATATTGAGTAGAAGGAATTAATTCAAAATGGTACTTTTTGATGAGGACATATTTTCAAAATATTAACTCTTAGCTTTGCTCAGGATGCGATCTTTTCTGCTTTCAAGTTGAAGGTTGAGGCAAAAATCATACCTTGTAGATCTTCCTCCAGTCCATCACACGGTAAATGAATTCCTCCATGCTTCTACTTGGCTTATTTTACGCTCGAACGCCACACTTCCTTTCTCTTGTATCCATTGAAATAATAATGTACTCAGGACTTCTATAAGTAAGACCTGAGGTGCATAGGTCTGCAATAGTGCAGTGTGCTTATGATTCCTACGAGTTGGACCCGAGGTGGATAATTATGCAATTTGGATCATATGATTGAATGGAGATTCTGCGTTAATTATTTCGAAGGATAGATCATATGAACCTGGGGTACTCATCATTCTATTCAGTATTTGGAGGATGACTTTTTGGATCGTTGTAAAAGCTAACTCTATTCTACGTAGTTAGTTCGTTTAAGTTTGTATAGTGATTTCAGGTCAGGCGCTCGTCATATTCAACTCCATGGATGATGCAAACTTTGTCTTCTCTGAGTTGCAAAAAAAATGTCTTGTAGATGGAGATGGAAGGTAAGGTTATTGATACAAGAAATTCCTAGCTATATCCAAGTGTATCCCGTTATATTACACCCTAGCCAATGAGAAAAATTGACAATTCTTACAAATACAAAAATCGAATTTAAGTGTAAGAGAAGACTTCTCATTGGAGGGTTGATCGTGGCATTACACCTCTCTATGTTGCTCTGACTTGGTTAGAAGTATCCGACACGAGTATGTGTCCAAGTGTCGGCCACTTGATGAAAAAAATGGTCCAAAATGAAGTGTCCAAGTGTCCTACCTATGTCCGAGTGTCCAGTGTCCGACACGGGTACGCGAGGTCATATTGAAGAGTCCAAGCAACATAGACACTCCCCATTGTACCTAATAAAACTCTCTCTTATAGTCTTATACTTTGCCAAATTCAATGAATTTACCCTTGTTCTAAATTTGGCAATTTTGTGGATTCGAAATGTACTCCCTCCGTCACGGTTATTTGTTTACATATTCCATTTCTCATTAATTTGTTTCCCTATACTAAACTACTCCCAACAAGTATGGTGCTTTTAACAAGTGTTTCTAAAAAGAAAAGCGCACTTTGTTGATAGGAACGGTATTTTTAATCCCTTAAGCATTACTCCCTCCGTCCCAATCAATAGTTTACGTTTGCTTTATTTTCCCCTCACAAAATAAAGTAAATGTAACTATTTACTGGAGGGAGTAGCTATTTAAGCTTATCAATTGATCTATTCAATTAACTTAAGATCTATTCAGTTAAGATGGGATATTATAATCACCTCTACTTAAAGAGCGCAACGTTGCGTTTGATTGCATAACCGCTAGCCAGAATTCTATAATCCTCCCATCCTAAGACGTCACCCATGGTAGTTCGCCGGGGTGTTTGGCCCACGATTTATTTGCCGCATTTTGGCCTTAACCATGTGTATTTTGAAACATTCCCAAAGGGTCAGACATCATAAGACTACTCCCTAGCAAGCACATACGTATATGTGGAGTGCTCTAACAAGGGCTTTCAAAAATGAAAGTGCATTAAGAGTAAGCACTAGTCATTTGAGTTTATCAATGAGTCTTTAATTAACTCGGGAAGAAAGTATCACAATGAAGCTCTTGCGATTTCTTCTAAGTAAGCAAGTCAAATGGCGTCTAATTAGAGGTATTATTTATCATTAGAGGTTCGGCAGTAGTTTGAGTTTGATGGAGAAGTGTCTCAGAGAATTAAAGTAGGATGGTTGAAACGAAAAAGTGCCACAGGACTTTTATGCGATAAAGGTATGCCCTGAAGACTAAAGGGTAAATTCTATCGCACAAACCTGCACTACTACGGCTCCGAATGTTGGGCCGTGAAATATTGTCATGTTCAAGAAGAGTGTGTGGTATGTTCAGGCGGATGTGAGGCCATACAAGGAAAGTTTGACTAAGAAATGTGGTGATTAGGAAAAAGGTGAGGACAAGATGATGGAAAATCAACTAAGATGGTTTGGCCATGTGAGAAAGAGGCCTATGGACGCACCCGTTAGATGACTCGAGACCTAGGGGAACAAATAAGGTTACTAGAAGTATTGGCAGAAAACAGACTTAGGCCTAAAACAGACTTCAGTGATAGAACATGATATGAGATTTGTTGGGCTTGAAGAGGGTATGGTGACGGAGAGGGCACAATGGAAGGGAATGATACTCTCTCAAAGTCTCTCATTTCTTCCCTCTTTCATTCAAGTCACATTTTCTTCCCTTTTTCCTTTTTTTTTTTGAATGTGGGGTTTTGTGTTTTGTGTAGTCCAAAATGTGGGGTTGTGTATTTTGCGAGGTCTAAATTCATTTCCTTAATTCGTGTGCATAAAAGAGAAGGGGAGAAATGAGAGACTTGAGTCTTGGATGGAGTACTAATATATGAACTTAATTGAAATATTTAGTGTTTTTTTATTTAATTTTTAAACAAATCATTCGTTATTTTCAGATTATTACACGTTTTACCAAAAAAAGAACTTTCTTATATAATAATACTCCCTCCACATACATATGTTTGCCCCATTTCAATAAAATACTTTTCACATATATTAGAGAAATGGGGCAAACACTCATATGTGGAGGGAATATTTGGTTTACTTTTAAGGTATTCTGTAATATTAATTTTACTTCGATTTTCAGAACATTGTTTTAATTTGTATCTTATATTTGAATTCTAAAGTTTTTATAAAAGAAATCTCAGCTTTGATTTTTTAAACCTATACTTTATGTTTCACTCCTCATTTGTTTTTCACTTTTTTTTCTATATTTTCGCATTTTGAGATATGATATCAAGCAGAGATGGTTTTAATGGATGGTTCATGTGAGCCGGCCCCAAATCATTTTGGGATTAAGGCTGCGATGATGTTGTTTGCTTGATCTACTTGCCTTCCAACATGTAGTAGTTACCTGACACCTCATCTCCCGTAGTCTATTAGTTAGATTTTGTACTTTTAATTTCAATAATGTAATAGGTATGTACGGCTTATGTACGGCTTGGAGAGGCGTGCAGGCGTGTTGCTAGTATGTAAACATTATATTAGTTTACTCTACTTTGCCTAAGAAGTTCTAACTATAAGCTCAATGAAGTTATACTAATAGCTCGAAAGAAAGTTATTAGGGTTGCTATCCACCTTCTCTTTTTACCCTCCCGCAACGGATTAAACTTCATATTTTGGGTTAAACTAATATATTTTGGGTTGTGTTGTAAGGCAAGTTAGAACTTCTTAGGCAAAGTAGAGTAAAATTTTGTTGAGCTAATAGTACTAATATAATTTTAAGAGCACAAATTCTCATTTAAGAGAGAGCATATTCGTCTTAAGCTTAAGACGGGTCAAATATCACACGTAGGACAAAAGTAAAATGCATTGAGAATAGCAAAATATTTGTCCCATCAATGCAAGTGGTTTGGTACTTGACCCGCTTTATCCTTATATCCGTCTTAAGTTGGACTTATTGTTTTAAGAGAGAACTTTTTTGATTTAGTAGTCTACTTTTCTTGTCCTAATAGTTAAAACTTGTTGATCTCAGAGCCGGGGGCTAGCAGCCACCCCCGAAATTTTCGGAATTTTTAGTTCAAACTTTTTGTGGGTGTACCTTATATCATTACCGTTCGGCCCACCCTAAATTTTCGCCCCCCTACAGTCAAATCCGGGCTTTGCCACGGTCTCAGAGTTAGTAGTATAACTTTAGGAGTGATACTTGTTTTAAGTTTTCTCATTCTGTTGCAGGCCAATTGTTGCTGTTAGAACCAATCTCATAAAACCTCCTACTACAAACTATTTTCCTGGCCAGCTCGCTCTCGAGAAGAAGAAGCGCACTTCGAAGGTACTTGCTCTTCAAATTTTTCTAGCTCTCCTTTCAGACTACTTTGGATTAAAGAGTAATAATGAGGGAACCATTGTCTCTTTACGAGTCAGATTGAAAGATAACGCCCATTCCCCTTCCCATGAGACCTACTCCGCTTTTTATATATGACATTTTCGTTTTTAGAAGTGAGTCTTTAATTTCCAGCATTCACAAAAAATATTTGCTCCAAAATTATTAAAATTATAACATTAAATACATTGAATAATATTAACTCATATAATTTTGAGAGATATTAAAGAGAAATGAGTGTCTCAAAATTTGAGAATAACTCGTGTTTCATGTTCACGAAGGCGAAGACGATGTCGACATCTCACTGTGCACAGGAGAATACAAGTGAAAGTCAATTGGCAGACGAGTGGATCTTGCTTCACAAAAAATCTGACCTTTATTACAAAGCTTTGCACGAGGTTCGACTTCTATACTATACTATTTTTCCCTCTTGTGGCCTGCTCTTTTGAACTTCAATTTTATTAACTAAACTGAATTTATAGGATCGAACTTATATATGAACTTACAAACGGACTTGTAGGATCTGAACTGGACTTGTTGGATATAAACGGAACTGAATATATAAGATTTGAACATAATTTATTCTAATTAGAAAAATCTAATTAACAACAAATACCATTATTAAGCCCATGATTAATTCACCCCACTGGTACCCACCCAAGCCCGTAAACACCACCAATTCACCAACACCAGTTACCACCAGCTTACTTCGGCAACCTACTCCGACACACCCTTTGTTAGCATACCAGACGCCCTTCATCACCACGACCACCGCATCTAGCTACCACAAACTCTGATATAGTAACTCCTTCGACCACAAACTTTTGACAGTCTTCAAAGCAAGCCCAAAAACCATCATGCTCTGCCCTATAAACCGCCTTCTTTCGTATTCAACTTATGTGTGTCCAAGAGTACACTAAAAATTGTAGTACTTTTTGTTGTCCTCTGGCTCCTGACTCGCTGTAATTCTCTCAAGTTTTGGATGATATTGTATCGAGGTTGCATTTATGGTTTGGTTAAGTATCAGCATGTAAGACTTTATGACAATAACTTGTTATCAAATGAACAAATATCTATTTAGACAATAAAACTTTTGAAATGATTCCCTCAAAAAAATTTAAAAAACTTTTGAAATGAGAATGCAGTTGGTCTGAAAAAGAAGTTTAGGTACTAGTCGTGTTCAAGTCGACTCAAGGTAAAATTGCCCCTGAATATTTGGTGGGTTCTGACTTATTTTGGTGACTGAACTAGGAGCAAGCAAAAGACAGGGCATTATGCTGGAAGAGGCTCAAGAGTCGTGAAGCAACTCCTGAGCATGAAACTGTCAAGTGGGAGCACAAGTTGTAGCTTGGTCTCCTGAGTTTTAGTCGCGATATTCTTGATCACTTTTTTGTCACAGCATAGCGCCGTAGCCTAGGGATCGTACAGGTTTTGGACCATATCAAGTTAGAGGTTGATCCTTCAACCGCAAAGGATTCGGTGTATAGAAAAGTTCACATCCATACTATGATGTACCGGGTCCTGAATTTTTGGTATTTGTTAACATGTTATGCCCTCCAGCATAATTGTATTGTGGTGCTTCGGAAAAGACCTCATCTAAAACATGCTTGATGTTGCAACTTCCTTCAAAATTTAAATCATAAAAATTCTGAGTATAGTTTTGAAGATGTGGGTGTACTCTTTCGTCAATTGGTGTTTAATTTTGCAATAGGATGTGCCTGAGTAATTGTAAAACATTGAGTTTTGTTTCCTCTCAGATCCCCTGTAATTGCGCTTCTTCAGACTTGCTCTTTGAAAGAGGATATTTTCCTTTCAGTGCCACTATCAAGTCATTGAGTGGTGGAACTCTCACCGTGAGTTCAAAACCTGTCTTTACATAAAAGCTGAAACCACAGGTCTCTTACTAAAACAAGAGAACTCATAAACACGGAATAGTTTAAAAGTCATGGACTGAAGTTAAGAAAAGTATCGCTTACTAAGGCACAACTTAACAGCACATCCCATCACGTCCCTAATTAAGCTACACAAACAAGATCTCTCAACTACAACAATTTACTTCTCCTCAACAATCTTAAACAATGTTCATTAAAACACAGATGACAAGATAACAGGCATGAACGGTGTTTAATCCTTGGAGGATTTGTTGATGAGAGACTTGTGGATGTGAGGAATAACTCCACCACCAGCGATAGTTCCTTTGATGAGAGTATCAAGCTCTTCGTCTCCTCGGATAGCCAGCTGCAAATGCCTTGGAGTTATCCTCTTCACTTTCAGATCCTTACTCGCATTTCCTGCCAGTTCCAGTACCTCTGCTGTCAGATACTCCAGTATTGCTGCTGTGTACACTGCTGCTGTGGCCCCCACCCTGCCATTGGCTTGAGCTCTTGTCTTCAGGAGACGGTGGACACGACCCACAGGAAACTGCAAGATAACGGTTGAGAGAGGGTCTTAACAGAATTCAAATAACCAAACAATGCAAAGTTACTGCTACAACTACCCCTTGCCTCCCATTTACGCTGTCCCTAATTTTTTTTGGGTCCAACTCGGAATAAATTGTCCATTGCAAGTTTTTACTTCTACTCTAGTAAAATAAAAATGTGAATTCGATACTATCCCAGTAAAGTGACAAAAATGGCAGGATAATATGATAGCTCTATATGTAACTTCTTTTACTTCAAGAGGTAATAATTATATTTCATCACTAAAATCTAATTATGACCTTTCGTCAAATGAGTACCATATAATGGGATGGAGGGATTACTTTTCAAATTTGAGGAATAGAAATGATAAATGCAGATAAACTGATTTTACAAGATTAAAAAATACCCCTACAACACTGACTCAACAGCGTGGCGCAAATCTTTAGAACCATGGCCATATCAGACCCAAAAAGAACAACCCCATATATGACCCACTCACAAATCGAATCAATAGGACCCGTACCCAATGAGAATTAGTTGGACCTGACGTTATCCAAAATGTGCCTAGCGTTGAATGACCGGCCCAAAACAATACAACTTGACAAAAAAAACAAATACCTTAAAATTACACGTAAGTCTTGCTTTTGGGGTTGATGAGGTTTACCTAAACCCAGTAGGCGACCCCACGAGGAAGACTTACATCATGCACATGAATACCTCAACTTTTGAGGTCGCTGAGGTTAAAAACCCCAACCTAGAGATCGGGGTTGGGATTCAAAAGTCCTCATAAAACCATGTCTGAGATCATTATACTACAAAAGGTTACAATAAAAAAGCTCACTCCCAAAGAAGCCTAGCTTCAACATCTACAAAACTTCAGAAACATCACTGGTCCTTTCAGAAATTGCTCTATTCAACAAGCAAAATGGAAAGTGGGAAGACACTCAAATTTGAGGGCAGAGATTTGTTTGTGTGACAAGTGAGAAGTGCGAAACTATGAGCCTTTCAAAAACGTATTCAGTATTATCTTATCAATTGTCAAAGAAGTACCTAACAGCAAGCAACACAACAAGCATAAACTAACATCAAACAACAATATCACAAATTGAAATGCTCTCAACACTTCTTCTGGAACCTGAAATAAGGAACTTTTCATCACCTTGCCACAATAGTTTAACATTCAAAAGGATTTCACTAGATAGTGACAAACTTATAATCATGAAATCTATTTCAGATCATCTTCACCGGTTCATCTTAACCGGAGAGAATTCCATTTCCCTGATTAATCTACATTTGCGAGTCTTGTGACTATCCTACGTGTAGCCATCAATATACAACATCTGACATCATTCTACTGACAACGTAAACCTACATTCTTCAAGTTTCTCTCTTTTCTTTGCAAGCTAAAGACCTGAGCTACAAAGCAAAATCATTTTCAAACTTACGACAACGAAAATTATACAGGTATAGAACTAGGAAAGATTATTCCTGATTCCTTATAATTCAAATGCCCACAGGTCATTTCAAAACTAATAAAGAGCTCTGGTGAGAATCATGCTCACTTCATTATATTTTATAAGAAAACTTTACTGCAATAACTCTCCCTATGAACTTTACCAACATAAATCCAGAAACAATAAAAAGCCCAGTAACACAACCACTACGGCAGTGTAATACAACTGCAATTAAACCATGTACGAAGTAATATAAGAACACAAAGCAATAACATTAACCCAAGTGCCTCAAAGGCTCCCGCAAATTGCCAGGTACAAAGATTACAATCTTTAACTCTATCTAGCATTTTAATCTTGAGCAGGAAAACGAGTCTTACAAAAGATGTTCCACTCCAGTTTTTTAAAAATTTGCTCATCTCTTTTCACTACTACATCCTGGACCAGAAACTCCCCAAGGACATCACACCCTAAAAGCCATTGAAAAGGAGGGTTTTCTTCATTCGGCCAACTTAGCAAAACAGCAATAAGGAAGCTGCTTAAATCTATAAGAAATATCATAGTTCAAGTGATAGACCAAATCCCAAGATAGTTCAAACCCATAAGTATAACCCTATTCCGACCAACTTTCCAACTTTCTCCAGCAGTTGTCAGTAATCTACAAAGAACACACAACTCCACAAGCCCTTACAAACCCAAAAAAACAAAGTTTACATCATCGACGACTAAACAACTAACATGCTTAAAAACACATGACCATACTATACAACATCTCAATATAACATAATTAACATACAGATATCCCTAGTACTAAATTACTCCAGCAACCCTAAAGCCACATTATCAGAGTCGAGACAAACCAGCATCAACCCATAAGTATAACCCTATTCCGACCAATTCTCCAACTTTCTCCAGCAGTTATCAGTAATCCATCCACAAAGAACACCCACAAGACCTCACAATCCCAAAAACAAAGTTTAGATCATCGACAACTCGACAGCTAACATACTTAAAAGCACCAATCATACTAAACAACATCCAAAAATCCCTAGTACTCCTACGAAATTACTTCAACAACCCTAAAACCACATTATCGAGACGAACCAAAATCAACCCATAAACCTCAACCACCATTCCACTAAAAGGCCACCTAACAAAGTTCTACCACATACAAAACAATGTCAGAAGAACCAAACCATAACCTCAGCAACAAAAACTACCATTTCCACCAGACAAAGGTAAATAAATCTAACCAAGAAGCAGTGACGGAGCTAGGGGAGGGCTAACAGGAACTCGCTCCCAAGATACGACGAAAAATTTGAAAAAATTAGTTAAAACTAGTTCGATTTTCCAATTTTTTTAGTCTACCTTACTCTATTACTCGTTTACGCCCCGCTAACTACAAATCCTGGTTCCGCGACTGCCAAGAATCCAAAGACGACAATTAAAAGTACCCAAATGATACATTTAACACAAATAATCAAGTTAAAACAAACAAAAATGAGATAAAAATCAAGAACAAAGCAAAACAAGAACAACCCACAAAGATTAAACTTTAAAAAACACATAAACAAGTGCAGATCTAACAAAACACGATGAAATGAACCCAAAAAAACAGAGAAAAAAGAAAAAGACCTGAAGACCAGCACGAGAAGAACGAGAAATAGGGGCTTTTTTGTCTTTGTCTTTGTTAGAACCAGAAGATTTACCAGTAATTAAACCCTTTGCACCTTTCCCTGACATTGTTGATGTTGTTCTTGTTGTTTGTGTAGTCAAAAGAGAGGTGAGGTAAGGTAAGGTAAGGTAAGGTAAAGGCAAGTGGTGGTAATGTGGTATTAACACACAAGGGTTAATATAGTCCCAATTCGTACGGGTTTGTTTTGATTAGATGTGGTTGATTCTTGTTTGATGTGTTTTGATCATTTTTGGGTAGATTATTGGATAATTATATTTATAGTCCGGTCTGTTTTGATGATCTGAGTTTGAAATCCGTTATTAATATGATTCGTATTGTGAAGTTGTAAATTTGTAATTAGAATTGACAGTCGGATTAATTTGGGCAGGGTTATTTCGAGTTTGTAAACATTTGAGTTAGATTGGGTCGGGTCAGATTGTTGTCGAGTTTGTTATTATCAAGTTTTTTTTTATGGATAATGATCAATTTGCAAGAATAAACATTTGGGTAGGGTCATATTGGCTTGGGTTAAATCGAGTTACGGGTCATTTTCGCCTACTCGGGTTATCGGTTCGGATGTCGAGTTAAGTAAGAGTCGAATTATTCGTGCCAAGTCATCTTTGTCGAGACGATTTTACGAAGTATGATTGTACCTCGTTTTATTCCAAAACAAAA
>JAOWBH010174515.1:0-10413 GCA_028566215.1 Silene coronaria
ATGGGTATTTTGTGAGTGAATTTGGTATCCGTCTCTTATTTGTGACGGATATCATCCGTCACAAGTAAGAATTTGTGCTTATGTTTACACCGTGACTTTTTTATATGGAAGTATGAACTATGAAGTGACTGCGGTCTGAATTGTGAATTAAATATTTGTTGAATTATAATCTCACTTTCTGAATAATTGAAGATTTTCGAATGAGGCTAGCTAAAAATTTGCACACGTTTTTGAGGATTTGTGATATTCTAGGTTTAATTTAATGTGATCTGCTTAACCCTGCGGTAAACAGTAGACTAATACGACACAAGACGCTTTTGTTAGGAATCTCCGTTTGTGAATTGTGATATTTATTGTTGGTTTAAGGCCAGTTGATTATGAGGGCAGCGACTTATTGTCCATAATACCTTTGTCTTAACTGCTAACCTTGAGCCTCTCTAGTTATATTGGTTGATGACATGAGTGCTACTTGATCAATTGCTTTCTGGTTCGGAGTATTTACTTCTCGAGTAGGATCCGTGTATCTCAGTGTATATTGTACATTTGTGCCAATGCCGTCTTGTCTGTTTTCGTTTATTTTTCTCTACTGTTCCGCAACTGGTTATCAGTAGTGCAAAGACTAATAGCGTAATGGGCTGTTCTGTTTTGCAGTTTACTGTTTTATTCCTAATTAGCGACACATCTAGATTTGTGCTTGAGTAAGTGTCGCAAATATGTATCCAATGTACGGAGACATGAATTCACACTACCCTTATCAGCCACCTTTCGCACACTGTAATTTTCCTAGCTGGGAAGCTTTCCGACCTCAAATGAAGGAAGACGGAGCCAACACCCGTCCTATGCCTGAATATTGGCCTTCCAACAATGGCTACCCTGCTCCAATGCTGTGCCAAAATTGCTGTGCCCACGGTCAACAACCTCCTTATTACAATTTCAGGCCACCTTGTCCTCATTTTCCAGTGCCACCGTCGTATGGACATTATTATGGTGGCTACCCTGCAACTTATCCGCAACCTTACCCTTACCCTAATGTTCCTCATTATTCGATGGAGATGCCTAGATATGAATTTGACAAGGGTTTGCCTAAAGCATTTCATTGCTGTGAATGCCCTAATCATCCTTCCCATGTGAAGAGCACAAGCAATGTGAAAATTGAGGAACATGAGCCTGATGTCGAAACCAAAAAGGCCGCGCCTGTGATTCCAGCTGGGACTAGCAGCTCTCCACATCCGCTTATGTGGGTTCCACCGGGATATATGATGAACAAAGAGCAACCAAGACGGGAAGTTGAAGATGAGCCACAAGTCAAGAGGCCTAAAAATAGCATTCAAGCTGAACAAGTTCCTAACGACAGGTATCAGTGGCTTCCTTTGGACATGAACAGCGTTAAGCGGCTGATGGAAGGAGGGGAGCTGATGAAATCTCAGGAGAAGAAAGATGGTGATGAGAAGAAAGCCTCTGATGCCGAAAAGAAAGATCAAAACAAACAATTCTCTTATCCTATTATTTGGATGCCGTATGGTGGACAGGTAGAAGATCAAATTAGAGGGCGGGAGGAAAAGAACATTGGCAAATCACCTGCTGTAGAAGTGGAAGACAAGAACAAGGCTAAGCTACCTGTTGAGACGCGTCCTCCTACATTCAAACTTCTAGAACATCCAGGTGAAGTACTTCCGAAGGTGAGGTCTGAATCAGGTGATGATGCCAATGGAGCCAGTACTCTGGAAAAACGTAAAAGTGGTAATGTGAAGATAATTCCTGTGAAGCAATTGAATGATCCTTTTCCAAAGCCTTTGAAAAAAGAGCAGGAGGTTGAATTGAATAAGAATGTGAATAATGCGGAACCTGTGAAAAATAGTGCTGATAGGAAGCCGTCATCTCCTACAAAGAAATCTAAGCTGCCTCCAATTTGTTTGAGGGTTGATCCACCAAAGAAGAAAAATGGCAAAGGCAGCTCTAGGTCACCTAGTCCTCCAGGGGAAAAAAGGCATCAAGCGTCTAGTGGCTTAAAGGAAGAGGGGAAAGACAAGGAAGCGACTCAAGTCATGGAAGTAGCTGGGAATGCTCCTAAAGGAAATGGTGTTGTAGTACCTGATGTCACTAAAGAGGAAAAAGGGTCTGGTACTCAAGACCGTGAATCTGAAGCTGAGGAAAAGGTGGTGTTTTCTTCTGACAGTAGTAAGTTAAATGCTACTGTGTGTGAAGATAGTGCAGTTCATGCACAAGGATCACCAGAGAGGAAGGTTCTGTCAGAAATTGAAGCAGCTGTCATTCTTCAGTCTGCGTATCGTGGATATGCTGTGAGAAGATTTGAACCACTGAAAAAACTCAGACAAATAGCTACTGTAAAAGAAGAAGCTAGTGAAGTCAGTGAGCGAGTAGAGAAGCTTGAATCCTGTGTCGTGTTTGATGATAAGGAGAAAGTGGCCATTGGCGAGATGATAATGAACTTGCTGCTAAAGTTGGATACGATACAGGTATGTCTTTTTGCACAAAAAGTTGGTTTTAATATCTATGCTCTACAGATGTGGCCTGCAACCTTTTTTTTCCCAGTCATTAGTTTCTTTGTATTTTTCTGTCACAATTGCCTGATGAAATTGATTGATTTTCGTATAGGGACTACATCCAAGTGTGCGTGATGTTAGAAAGTCAGTGGCGAATGAGTTGATCAGATTGCAGGAGAAGCTAGACTCCATAGTGAATCAAGTGTCCATCCCCATGGGTCCTCACAGTTCCACTATTACAGGAGTTAAACAGGAACACAATGCCTCGGGCTCAAATGAACAGTCGGCAGGATCACTTGAAATCATAAGCGAGGCTTCTAAAACATCTTTAGGTGAAAAAGCAGCCGAGGAGGCAAGTGTGAGTGAGGTTCCTCTGAGTCAGACTTTTGAAAGTCCAGATACTGATAAAAAGGAGCTCAGAAGAGAATCTCACAATGAGGATGTAGTGCCACAAATCGGAAGCTCTTCAGAATATGAAGTGTCGGGGTCATGCTTGGAGAAGAAAGAGAGGTTGTTTGATGAAACTCGAACTCCTGCGGAAGACCCATTAATGGAGATTCAGATGGACCTATCAACCGGTTTCACAGATACTGCAGGGCAGTGTAGAGACAGAGATCAAGAAGGAAACCTGGATGCAGAAGCACCTGATGAAAATGTCGAGAATGAAATTCAGCGGATGGAGTGGGAGTGTGATCTGGGAGCTGTTAAGACTGACCGGGAAGTAGAACGAGGAGGAGCAGATGAAGTTTCTAAACAAATTGAGGAGCAGAATGCAGATATCGCTAGTCCTGTGGAAAAATATGATAATGATGTAGCATCTGCTTTAGAGACGGGAAAGGTGGCTGAGAAACATGGCGCAGTTGTTGTGGAGAATGACATTGAGATAGAGACTTCAGCAAACTGTTACAAGGAACAGGAGGAGGATCAGCATCAGCCCATCGGGAAGTCTCACGTTCAAGGTGACGACTTTGAGGCATTTCATCATGGAAATCATTTAACTGGTGAAACATTTGGTGAGAGGAATCTAGGTGCACAAGAATTCGAAACCATTGAAGGCATCAATTACATGGAGCTGGTTGAAAACTCAATGGGTGGAAAGGCGCCTTTTCTAGAGCCGGTGATTGAGGTGGAGAAGCATGTTCTAAAAGATGGTCAGGTAACTGAACCTCCTGTTTCTGAGTCTGACATTGGGGCTTGCTGCAAAGATGAGGACGAGAACCTGAATGAATCATCTCAAGAAAGTCTTGAAGAGGTTGAAGATGATATTTGTAGGATGGAGTGGGAGTGCGACATTGGAGCTGCCAAATTCACCCCTGGCACTGACTGGGAAGCAGTTTGTGCCAAATTCACCCCTGGCACAGACCGGGAAGCAACTCAACAAGCGGAATCTCAAGGACTAGCAAAACAGGCTTCTGAGGTTGAGAATTTTGAAACAGATCATATAATTGCTGAATCATGTGACGAGAATAACTCTGATACCCGAGAAGCTGGTGAAACTATTGGCATTCTGAAAATGGATCCCCAAGAATCCGAATCTGATTGCAGTATGATAGTGGAGCAGGGTCAGTCGGTGCCTTCTATAGAGCCAGTCATGGTGGTGGAAAAGCAAATGATAACAGAGTTGCCTGTTTCTGAGGGCGTTAAGGAAGAATTTAGCCTGGATTTATCGACTTCCCCAACTATTGCACAACAGTACGACGAGCAAAGAAATAGAGACGAAGCTAACAGAAGGATAATTGAAGAAAATGAGAAGTTGAGGAGTATGGTGGAGCAGCTGCTGGCTTCTGGAAAGGATCAGCAAAATGTTATATCTACTCTCACTGCTAAAATCAGTGCCTTGGAAAAGAAGCTCCCCAGGAGGAGGAATAAGATGCGGACGGGTAAGCGTCCTCGGGTCCTACTCACCCACAATGCCTCTTAATAGCTTAATGGCTCTTCCTGGTTGTACTGATAGTAGAACAAATCTGATGCTGGGTCGTTGTTGTTTGCTTGTCGAATGTAGCAAAGTTCATGTTGTACCAATACTCATCTTGTTTTATGTTTGTATCCTTGATTTACATAATAAAAGAACCATTTTGTTGAGTTTCTTGATTTGGTAATACTATTTTTCAGAGGCCATGCAATTATACAAGTTCACACCATTTGTGCTATCTTGGAAAGGTGCATGATATCCTTAGGTTGAGTGAAGTTTTTGGGTCGTGCTCTTTTGATTTTGTAAAGCGAAAAGGAACTAAGGCCGTTCATAGCATGGCTCATTATTCCCCTTTAGATTACTCGACTAGAATTTTGGTCGACTCGTGCCCGGAATTAAACGCTGATATTGTATCCTCCGACTTCATGTCGGCTTTTATCTAATTAACACACCTATTTTTCCCCTCAAAATAAAATAAAAATGAGCCTAATAAGTAAAGGAAAATGCTTAAGTTCACCTGACGCCACCTTTTACAAACCAGTTTATCGTATATTTCTTAATTGGGCTAATGATAGTTCGAATCTCCATTGCACCGAAAAAAATAGTTCAAATCTCCATAACTTCTAATATTAAACCCAATTTCTGTAATATCAAACCTCAATTGCATTCGAACCAACCCCAATACAAAATCTCATCAAAACTAAGCATGGTTAGGCCAGGCGAGTATAACACTTAATGCTCACCAAGAAAATTATCACACCTTCCACACCCAAAAAAATACAAAAGAGAAAAAAAAAATGTTGGCAAAACAGAATTACACTCCTAAATTTAGGCCAATTTTCCAGAAAAGCAAAAACCCAAAAGCAAAAAAATTAACATCCAAATTCCGGCCGTTACATTATTACCGTTTAAATACCATATAATCAAATTTCCCCTAACAAACAAACACACACATAAAAATAAATAAACAAAAATAAATAAAATACATAATTAACACAGCCTGTCTCTGTTCCACCTGTCATCTTCTTCTCCACTTCCGCCGGCGACAGGCGGCCCCACCGTCTTCACTACCGCCGTCGCCGTCAAACCCTAATTCCGTAAAATCCCCAATCTCACACCCAGAAATCATAACAATCTCAATTATTCCCTAATTTAACCTAATTTTCTGATTCTTTGATTCAAGAAATATGAATAAAACACATTTATTAGAGATCAACTTGATCTCCGCGCAAAACCTAAAACCTCCATCAACAAACTTCCGTAAATTACAAACATACGCCGTCGTTTACATCAACCCGAATAAAAAGCTTCGAACCCGAGTTGACCGAGTCGCGGCTGAGTCACCGACATGGAACGACAAGTTTATCTTCCGAGTTACCGACGAGTTTCTTTCGCGTGAAACTTCTGCAGTTAATGTTGATATCTTTGCCGTCGGTGTGATTAAAGATGATGTTATTGGTTCCGTTAGGTTATTGATTAGTAATGTGATTACACCGGAAAATCGGAGTTCTGGTGTTCCATCGTTTGTTGCGGTGCAGGTCCGGCGGAATTCCGGCAGGTTTCACGGTGTGTTGAATATCGGTGCGGCGGTGATTGATGGTGAGAGCGTAGGGGATTCGCTTTCTGCGGTGTCGGCGATTGGTTTTCGGGATATGATGGGGGTGGTTAGGGCAAGAGGGAGGAAGGGGAGTGGTGGTTCGAGGACCGAGTCGTTGGGTGGTGATTCGGTTGAGTTTTCCGATGGGACGGAGTCGAGCGTATCGAGTAAGTCGAGTACGACGACTTCCTCGTCTTTTGGAGGAATGGAGTTTAAATTCAAGGGGAGGAGTAATTTGGCGGGAGAGGGTATTAATGGGAGGAATTGGAAAGGGCAAAATGGTCTTTCTGATGAGGATGTCAAGGGTTTTGGTGCGTTGGATGTTAATTCGGGTCGGTAGATGGTTCGGATTAGGTGCGTGGTTCGTGACAAGTCGATCAATGATGAGTTGATCGGTATGGGGTTCGTGCTTGTGGTGGTTTGTACGTAGTTGTGAATTATGACATAGAAGATGTAACTAATTCTCAGGTGAGACGATTTCATGATAATTAATTGATAATTAGTACGTGATGTAACTAATACTCCATAGAAGATAGTTTTGTTGTTGAACTCGTTTAAATATGTGTTATTAGTCGTTTTTACGGAAGTAAAATGTGAAGTGTCTTTTATTTTTTTACTTACAAATGTTGTCTTTGTGAACATTGTGTTTCTGGAGTATTCTATGCAATGTATACGGAGTACTTCGTAGTAAATCTATTTTTAAGTGGGCTTTATTAGTAGAAACCGGTATGGTCGCATGGGCCTTACCGTGGTCGATGTAAGGTAGGCGTTATGGCCTTACGGGTAGGTTTGGTTATGAACATGGTATGGGCCTCAGCGGGGTTGATGTTCAATTTGGGATCTCGACTAGGCAAGTAGGGTGGTTGACATGATTTACGTGAGTTTGACAGTAGTTATGGCAGAGTTAGTCTATCGTCGAAGTGGGCTTGATGGTCGGATATGGAGGAAACCTGAACAAGCTCGAAAGATATGGAACCTTTTGGATAATAAGATGTTACTACTGTTCAGCCTTTCTCCGACCTAATTTGTGTTTAGTTTTACAACCGTTCTAAATAATGATATTTTGCACTTGAATCTTGTTTTAAATACTACTACTGTATTTGTCAAGCATAGTGAAACTAGTACAGAGAGCAGGTGAAGTACATGTGAAGTGGGACGGGAGACAAGTGGTAAAAAGCAAGATCTTGTCGATCGCAGAAAGTGGATTACCCAAACATTAACATTTGAGGCCATAAATGAAGAGTTCATATATAAATGTCTTAAGTACGTTACAAATTAAAGGAATGTGTAATGTGTGTACATTTACGTCGATACTCACTAAGTCACTAGTATGCATATTGGAAAGTGTCAACATCGATCACGACTCAACTAATTAAAAAGACTTTACAGTATAATGATGAGGATCTTTTCTAGAGTAACAAGCAATATACCCTTGTCCTAATTTATGCCTGCAATAATAGGCCAAACCATAATTAGATTGGGAATGTTAGCAAGACAAATTATGAACGATGAGAACTGTATAATAAGCTTGTTAAGGGATCGGAGTAGATTATTGTAAACTACGGAGTAATTCATATTAAACATTGGGTAATTAACACGATAAAGAGTTTTGCATGTAACGGTCTCTTTAAAGAGATCTCTCACAGCCCCTTCCCACTTGGCCTTTATCTCACGTCTTTTCAAAGTGACAAATTTTGTCCGTACAAGATTTTGTGTTAACCGGATTGATGAGCTGGTTAATTTGGGAAAATCATGTGGCAAATATGAGCATCATATAATAGATGTCTGCCTCCTCCCGTTTTGATAAAATCACTATTCACTCTGCTTTAATCATTTGTTTACCTATAATACAAGGAATAACTCGCGTTACTTATAGAAAAAGCAAATAAATGAATCATCGTTTCTCTACATGAAGTAAATCCGTGAAATAACATTGTCATCTTTCTTTGTTTTATTATATGATGCTCATCTATTAGATCACATCATGACAATAATGCAAATTCTCTAGTGCTCCCTAACGATAATTCTTCCCAGCCACGATTTTGTGGTAGACTATCTGCATTACTTATTATCAATTGGGCGTAACCTTCATCGCAATCATTTTGTTTGAGAAGTTGATTAGCGCGGTACGAATTTCTCGATTCGATATCAAAGATTACTTAGCCTAGTGGTCTGGATAAAAAAAAAAAAAAAGGTATAGTTGACAATAATAGAATATAGGTTCAAATCCCCGACCGTGTTATTATTGTTAAAAATCTTGATCGATCGATTGTAAAATTGTACAATCCTATTTATTTGAAAATTTTTAGAAGTATGGTCGTAATATGACCTGGTTCTGCCATGAAAACAAAAAATTACGTATACGTTTATATAATGAGATTGTAAGAAGTAATGTAAATTATAAAGTCACCAAACTTTATCCATAATTCTTAGATTCAAGATTTATGACACTTAATTTTTCTAGCTACGCCACTGATTGTAGCCCGTACGTAATAATCTTGTGTCTCATTTTGTACCTAATTAATGCACTTTAGCAATTAGAATGCGCATGCTAAACGATTTGTACGTCTTTTCCCCTAATGTTAAGTTATTAGTGACATTTCACGCTAAAACAGTGAAAGAAAAAAAAAAAAAGATGAACGGCAATAAAAAAATTATAGACAAGACAAAAGAATTTCGACGTGTAAAATAACCTACAAAAAAAAGGAAAAAGCCCTAAAGTTTCATTAATTGTTTAAAATGGAATTAATTATACACGTCATCTTGTTAAAAACAGCTTAACCTTTCGTAAATTGACGAGCCAATAGAGCTTAGTACGGGAGGACATACTATAAGAGGCTTGCTTGATGCCTTGATCTGTATTTGAGAAGTGAGAAGAAAACAGAAATATAAAGGTAATATAATTTTATTTATTTTTAATTTATTGGCACAATTATTTCCATTTGTTCTTCATGTTATTGTTAATGGGGAAATATTGAGGTGTATGATTCTTGTGGGAGTAGAGCTTGAGTTTATACATTATTGGAGTCAAATTAAATAATCCTTAAAAAAAAGGGGGTAACCGACTTAGCAGTGTTTTTTTTTTTTTTTTTTTTTGTAAACTATCCGGTTTAGTCTGAATTCGAGCCGGGTATGATCACTATGGCTGTAAAACTTTCTCTCATGAATTTAACTTTTAACACTATTGCATGCTAGTTGATCTAAGTGCTAATGGGTAATGACTTAGCAATAATGTTAGCATACATAATTTGCGCACTATAAGGTACTAGTGCTACCTATCTACCATTAATACGAGTTGAGATCATCAATCCCACTTTTGTGGCTCTTATCGTGCTCTATTATATTTATAATTGATCATGCGAAATACATCATCCCTTAAATGATATAATTGGTGGTTATATACTTATCTCACATATTCACATTGATGAGGTATCATAATTTCACAAGGATAAGATCGAGAGACAAGTGATATGAAGAGATTACACAAAATAAAATAAAGGATTTAGAATGAGTTTTAGGGTTTTACCCTATACGGTTATATATTGTTATACAATGCACGTATTAATATCGATCGATCGTAAATTCCTCCATTTTAAAGAAAATGTAATAAATGGATGGAACATTTACAAATGAAGGAAGTAAACAATAAATGAGGGATTTTTCCCAAAGGGGTAAACTTGTAAGAAAGAAAGAGAATGGTGATTGGTTAGTATACCTAAATTCTTAAGAATCCAAAATTTGTGACAGCTCAAAGGGACATGACTACATATAGGAACGTGAGAAAGGGACCAATGCACAAACAAATATAGATCCATGTTTATAATATACAAATAATGAAATAAATGATCATCTCATATAAAGTTGGTTTTTTTAGGATATATATGGATTATAAAAAAGAAGTGCAATATGAAAATGGACAATTAGTAGTGCTAGTATCAAGTTTGAATGTTATTAGATGGATCAAGAGTATAATACCAAGTAAAATGAGATTTTTATAGTTTATAAAAAAAAAATATTATACCGAGTTTTTAATTCAATTTATGAAATCATAAAAAACAATGTTAATATTTCACTTCACTTTTATTAAAAAGATAACTTCTTCCTTTTCGGTCTCTACAAAAAAAAGTAGTTCTTAATAGTGTCTCAAATTCACATTAGTAGTTTCATTTAACTTCTTCCTTTTCAGTCTCTACAAAAAAATGAATTCACACAAAATTCACAAAAATAAAAATAAAATGATTTGCATACAAGCTCAAGGAAAAGCCTCTAATTAACTAACAACATCCCCAATATACTAAAAGATTAAATATCCTTAAAATTTTTCCTCCAAAATGCACAATCTAAATAAGGAAACCATATTATTAGTAATAAATGCCTATTATATACATTTATTCATACAA
>JAOWBH010174526.1:0-10412 GCA_028566215.1 Silene coronaria
TTATTGTTCAACATGTTCATCACCGGCATTTTTGCTCCTCTAATTCGCTTCAACCGCCATTAATGAATTGCATTTCTTTAAATTAAGGTAATATACTTCTTTAATTAATGGTGATTCAACTCGTTACTTTCCCTAATTTGTTCATTCATAGAAAATTTTCCTGAGATTCATCTATTTGTGTCTTACAATTAACGTAATTTTCATAAATTTCCCTAATTAAGCTAATTCATTGCTCTTATATGACAAATTCATAGATTCGTAGTCTTATTGTTCAAGTTGTGTGAAATTTTAGTTTCAGTATAGTTATGCAATAATCGAACGCTAATTTGTCATCTCGTGTAACTATGCTCAACTCATGTATTTAGAGTCTGTTAGTCATGTAGTTAGTGTCTGTTAACTTGTCTGAATTTTTGATTTTCTATATCAACCTATATTTACAACTATGTTTGTGTGTCATCCTGTTAGAATGGCTGAATTCTACTAGAAAAGTTGCTTTAGTATAGATTCTAGATGCTCGGAAATGTTGATTTGTTATATAATTCGTACATGATACATCAAAAAAATTGACTTGACAGTCACAAACCCCATAGTAGAAGCCTTGAGATGGTTTTCTATCAAAATTCATTTTGTATTGCGATTGTTCAAATAACATTCTTGTCGTGTTGGTGCATAATTAGAAGTTATATGTGCATTGAAAAGTTCTTTAGTTGCATATGTTGGTTCTATGGTCAACATTTTCTTTAATTGTCCTCAGTCCTACCAAACACACATACAATGCTCATTTTCATTCTCAACTTTGATATGGGCTATGCTTTTGTCCCTAGTCCTCTTTAATTGTCATCTCAAAAGCTTCCTCAAATTGTTCATGTATTCATGTCTATATTGCTTTATTAGCTTTTTCTGTTTTAAGCTAATGCCGTCAATTCAATTCTTTTCTTTTCTAAGCTGAGGATATTATCAAACAATTAGCTTAGTTTTTTCATTTTTGTGATGATATTAATTAGTAATCATAAACTAAATTCAGATGCCTCCATCTATTTATTTTATTGTATAAAATTAATCCATTTTCAGAGTTTGAAAACTCCAGTTATCACCGTCTCATTACCATTGCTTCAAACAGTTGAGTTATTTCACACTCTTTTAATGGCTTTTAGAGTTTTATTTATTTCCCATTGTCGTGATTGTTAAGTTCCCGCTCTTATTTTTACTTCCTTGTTCGGTTGATTTTTCATGGGGATCTAGGAAATGCAATTGCGATCGGGTAGTAGGAGTAGGCGAGTAGCAATCCCGACTTGATGTGGATCTGGCGCAATATTCTCAAGTCATACCTAACTAACATGATATCAGTGTCCAGGCAAGACAATTTTTTTCAATTTACTATTGTGTTTTTGCGTTTAAGTGGAGTTTAGTAGAGGCAATTTTAATATTGGTAGTTCATTTGTTGGGGTGTGGTGTTCACAAACCATATGACAAGTTATTTATCGTTCTCATTTGTTCTTTGTTTAGCGTATATTAAATGCTATTAGCTCAATGGTAGAGCAAAGTGCGAATATTGCACAAAGGTATGAGTTCGAATCCCATATAGCCTATTAAATAACAAATTTCATGAATGCATCTTGTCGAGATGCAAGCAGTACAGTCCAGCTAAGATTAGGCATGCCATAATTATATATTCGTACTTAGGAAAAGAGGAGCATGCTATAATTAGTCTCTTAAGGGACAACAAGAACGCCATAGAGGCAATGTAATAACTATGTAGTAATCAGAAAGTGCAAAGACTGGCTTATGCATACATACTATGACCATATATTTTGGTCTTTGCCGATCTTAATGTAAAAAAAACACTCGTATTTCCTAGCCAATGTGGGAGTTGAACCCACATCTTGTGCATTACATAATGCTCTCCCATTTGAGCTAATTGGCTTTCAAAATAAGTAAAAAGTAACTGGCATTGAACCCAAATGATGCGCTTTCTAGGTCTATGTTGTAGCATATCGAGTTTCAGGATAATTAAAGCTGATGTTTTGTGCACTTTGCTCATCTTTACGCTAAAAAGTTGTACAATAGTATATTTTTGATCACTTCATATACCTTAACCTGATCCAGGATGGTTTCCTTTAGCCCCATCGGCTCCTGAACCTTTGCCCTCATAGCAGCATTAACAATCACTTTTGGCCTTGTTACTTCATATTCTTTTATTTCTCTTAAGATTTGTTTCTCCTTCTTCAAAAACACATACACTTTCATATTGTATGTGATACTCCAAACTTCGTATCTGCATTGGGGTACCTCCAACCTTACTCAACACCTCTAAAATATATTAATGCACATATTATTTCAAAAATATTTAAATAAAGCTCACAATTCCATTTAGCTCTTCTTCAGTCGAGTATATTGGCAAATCCTTTCTCCCGCTCACCTGGGCTACGCATGTCACCCAAAGCAGCTTGAAATGATTTCATTTCATTTCTTTTCTGGTCTATAATAAATTCGCGGTATTGTGATTTCTCACCACGATAATATCGCATGCAACTCTTCTTTCTATGTATGCAACCAAGAGAGTGCAACACCTACAAGCAAGAGAATGCAACATCTGAAAGTCAACTTCTAGTGTTGCACAATTCACAATAACAAAAGTTACTAAAGAGACTAAGTCTCATTTACCCCTGAAAAAATTGAGAGCAATTTAACAACTTTGAATCACAAATATGCATCTTGTGAGATGAATCTTTCTATATCGACATAAACGTATTTACGGATAATACTCGGCTTGACATGTACGTTGTGTTCACAGTTTCACACTTTGCAAGCTACTAGGCAACTTAAGTTACTAAATTTGAACTAGTCAAATAAGCTTAGGTATCCAACTCATCTGACTTATTCTCTTCACACTAAGCGTGTTTTACGCAAGTAGAAATAAGCCTACATGCATAAAAATAATCACTAGATGCATGAAAATAATCCTTACATGCATAAAAAAATAAGCATTAATAACAGTAACAAAGGAAGTGTATTGGGCATTTCTTGAGGTCAGATATGAAACATATTCCAAAGAGTTTTCACTCTTTCGGAGTATGTGATGTCATAGGGGCTGAGATGAGCACATGTAGGTATCCAACTCATCTAATTTGAGCTCTTCACACTAAGCGAGTTTTATGCACGTAGAAATAAGCCTACATGCATAGAAATATTCACTAGATGCATGAAAATAAGTCGTACCTGGACAAAACATAAGCATTAATAACATTAACAAAGGAAGTGAGGATGTGCATTTCCTGAAGACGAATATACAACATATTACTCTTCCTAAGGGACGTCTTCTTAGCTAAGAGGAGCACATTTAGGTATCCGACTCATCTTATGTGAGCTCTTCACACTAAGCAAGTTTTATGCACGTAGAAATAAACCTATGTGCATAGAAATATACAGTATATGCATGAAAATAACCAGTAATAATGCACAAAAAATAAGCATTAATAACATTAACAAAGGAAAGTGGGGTTTGCATTTCCTAAAGTCAGATATGCTACATATTAATAAAAAATTAAACAAACTTGCTAACAAGTTTAGAAATTTCATATGTCATGAGGCGATCATCCATTCTAGCCCTTTGGCTCCGCCAGTGGGTATAATCAATACATTGATTTATTTCGAACATGTGATCTACACACATGACTTCAATGGTTTACTTATTAATGTTGTTGATTTTCTTTGAAAAATGAGTTAAGCTATCAGCTATGTTGGGTAGTAGATGAGCTAATGAGAGGATTAGTCCAATATTTGAGTTTGAATAAAATACAGCTAGACAGTGGTGGCAATAGAGAAGTTGGAGAAGCGCGGTGATCGGATAAAAAAATACACCATTTCACCTCACAGGAACACATATGCACTAAATTAGAGCTCAGGTACACTATTAGACCTGATAGATGCACTAAATTATAGTCCAGATATACCATTTCACCTCACAAAGCCAAAAAAAAAAAAAAAAAAAACTCAACATCAGTTCTCTTCACTAGTTCACCTCTCTTCAGTAGAACACGTTGCACACCTCACAGATACACTAAAACATAGCTGAGATACAAAAAGTTATAGCATGGATACATTATTACACCTCAGATACATTATTACACCTCACCGTATGCACGAAATTATAGCTTAGATACACTATTACACCTTATAGATGCATTAAATTATAGCTCAGATACATCAAGTCATTTCACTATTTTAGCTAGCGGATACAGCAAAACATAGCTCAAATATACAAGTACACCTTAAAATATACGAAAAATTATACTTAGATAAGCTAATATACCTCACAAATACACAAAATTATAAATTCCTGTAGTAGTGTATATGAGTTATAATTTAGTGTTTCTATGATGAACTATAGTATCTAAGCTCTAATTTGATGCCTCCCGAGCCTAAATGTTGTATTAGCTTACAATGTGAGGTATCTATGCGATGAAATATTGTATTTAAGCTAGAGTTTGGTGTCAGGATTAATGTATTAAAAGAGATAAAGCATGTAGCAAATTTACGGTTGAGCACTTTAAACAACAACAAAAATCGAATAGAAGTTACAACTATAATATCCAAATCTTATAATTCCATTGCATAACTATAATAATAAAAACATCAAAGTCAACATTACATGATTCAACATAAAATTGAATTCAACTAGATTATTATTACAGAGAGAAATACTTTTTTACTAGTCAAACCCTATTTTTAGAATCCATTGTACCTAAATCTTAATTTTTTAATCATTTTATGAATTAATATTGGTCATAACATTAATTTATGATACAAATCAATATTACTTTCAAAATTATGCACATAAAACGGTAATCTCAATATGAATCATTCAGATTTTGGGGAAAAAACGCAAATGAAAATACGACTTGATTAGAATACTAACCTCATTGAATGGAGAAGATAATGATCTACGACATTATTTCAGGAAATCGAAGTGATCGAAGTCGCTGTGTTCTTATAGCATGGTTATCTTCTGGAGATTAGAGAGAATTTGGGAAAAAAGAAAACTAGGAGAGAGAAGAGAGCAAGATGTAATGTAATTGGATTAATCAGCCAATTTAGTTTGTGACCCCCTCAAAACTCACATAGCAAGAATAAATCACAGCCCATGGATCACGTTTGATCTAAAGGTTCTTATTAATTGAGAGGTTCTCATGATTCTCATTATATTAGGCTCAAATGAGTCCTTATATCTATATAAATCCATAAGTCCTAATGCGTGTCGTTGGATTAAGTAAGTGAACGGACTAGATTCACAGCCAAAAGCACCAACTCTCCATTATAATAATGTTTCTTATTTACCTCTCTCCTACCCACTACCCCACGCATGTCAACAGTTCAATTAAATCAGCCGTTCCCATTCTCTTTTCTTCTAGGGTTTCCCCTATGGAGATTTCGGTCTAGGCGTTGTCTTTGTCTCTTCCTTCTGCCTTCGGGGCTCATTCTCTTTGTCTCGACATGGGGATCTTCTTTGTGCTTCTTATTCTCTTTGACACGGTTCTCTTCTAGCCCTTTCTTTATCTTTTATATCAGTCTTTTTTCATTTTGTTTTATGGGGAGTCCATCGAATCGACGTCCGGGGAAAAGAATTATGGGTAATGATGACGGTAATCCTGATGGGGTTTTTGAATGGGAACCAGGGGAGGGTTTCGAATAGCAAAAGCACCATCTATCTCTCGTAGGCAAAATTTGGTTGACTAAATCTGTTAATGCAAAAGCGGTTATTGACACGATGACGAAGATATGGAATCCGAGTAAGTTAATTGTAGGGACTATTGTTGATGCGAAGGAGAAAATCTTTGTCTTCACATTTCCCGATGTTCGTGAAAAGGAGAAGGTTTTAGCCGGGCATCCTTGGCATTTCGATAAGGTTGTTTGGTGCTTTAATGAACCTAATGAGCAAGGAAAAATGTCGGATGTGCCGCTTTATCGGCTGCCAATTTAGGTTCGTATCTATGACATACCTATTAATGGCAGGAGAAATGATAATAATATTCGAAGATTAGCAGGCCAGTTGGGAGATTTTGTCGAGATGGGGGTCGATGATGAGGATGGAATTGAAAGGACTGTTCGAATAAGAGTGTTACACGACGTGCGTAGGCCGGTGAAGGATTCAGTTGCTGTTAAAATATAAGGGAATAATATTGTGAAATATGAAAGACTCCCGAACTTTTGCTATGGATGTGGGTTGCTGGGACATGGCGAATGGGATTATGATGATGGACCGTATGAGGAACATGAACTGAAATTTGGGGATTGGCTTCGTGCCTCTCCACGCAAAGTTCTGAAGGCTGCGGGGCCGTGCCTATGAAGGCTGCCCGTAATCTTAATAATGAGTTTGATATGGAGAAATCTAGGAAATAGGAACTTAATATAGAGAAGATGATCATAAAATTACAGGATATTGCGGTATCCTTGAAGCAAAATAAGAATTGTGTGAAATCAGATGATGAAGTGTGTAAGTCTACTATGGAAACTGGTGGGAGGGGATTAAGCCTGGAGTGTGAGTTGGCGGGGAGAAACGGGGAGGATGGGGCTGCTGTGGAGGGTGTGGAGGAGATGTCTGTGGTTGGTGTGGAGTTAGACGAGAGTGCTAGGGGTGGTCAATCGAGTGAAGCTCAAGAGATAAAGACTACAAAGTGAAAGCGATTGATGAGTTCTAATGGAAATAATGGTGTGCTACTTTCAGAGGGGATCAGTGAGGTGTTTGGTGGTTCTAAAAGAAGAAGAGGTGTGCCAGGGGGGTTGGATAATGAGAGTGAGACGAAAAGACTTCATTGTGATATGATTGTGTTTTCACCTGAGGCGGAGGTTGAGGGTACTCAACCCCGTCGGGCCCAATGAGTTTGTTGAGCCTTAACTGCAGGGGTTTGGGCAACCCGGCTACGGTAGGCGGTCTTTGCCGTAAGGAGGCCCCAAGTTTTGTTTTTTTATGCGAAACGAAACTTTGTTGTGTATATATGCGCAAGGTTAGGGGTAGATTGGAGGATTATGAAGAGTACGAGGTTGATAGTGTAACACCCCACCTACTAGGGAGCCTTCATAAAGACCTTCCCTAACAAATACGGTGCCACAGCCTCGGTTTTCCGAGGTAGTAAATATCAAATCAACCATAAATAAACAATTTATTAAAATTCTAGTTTAACGATTACAAAGAATAAATCCAAAAGTCAAATGAATGATAATCCAAAATAATAAACGACAAAATGAATGTTTCTATCTCAGCGGAAGCTACTACTCTTGACACGCGACAAATCTCCAATGCACCCATGCAAAGCTCTACCGATGTAACCTGTCAAGAACTGTTCATCATTCGACACCACGAATGATCACATCGATCAAGCGTCAGTACTATACAACAACATAATGCCAAATGCAAAAGCTATCAAGCGTATACAAACATCAGCTCACACGTCTCCAACACCACATCCACCATTCCATTGGGTTACCCGTCGCAACAGGTAATCCCACTACCAGTGGGGGACCGCAGCCAATCCCACCTGAGCCTCGCTCGGCGCACGAGCGACCCGGAATCATTAATGTGCACATCCCCCTTTGTGATGGGAGTCACGAGGGGCGAAACTCGGGGGTGAGACCGTCTCCCAACGGCTCACAAACCAACATCCCAATACCACCAACGATCCTCCGTCACAACAAAACAGTAATAACAATATCCTCCGTCACAACACAACAGTAACCACAATCATGGCAATGCAACATAATAATAACAATTACAATGACATCATAGCCTAATATGATCACATGTCCAAACTTGACTCTTAATCCAATGGCTAATCACTTCACTCACATTCACTCCCACACACCATAGCCTAATATGATCACATGTCTCCCTTACGAAGTTGTACCAACCGCAAAGCAAAGCCCTCCACAATATAATGCTCCTCCAAAGAAGGGTCATCTTATAACTGTCATAACTTGAGTTCTAGACATGATAATGATGTAATTCCACTTGGAGGTGATAGCTTGTTCTCTTACGATGCTAAGGTAGGTCACACGCCCAAAACCAAGAAATACGAGAGATATGACCGTTTTACGAAAACTGCGCGTAGCTGAGTTTGTACTTGGCCGAGTACCCTTAACTCGGTCGAGTACACACCCGACTCGGCCGAGTACGCCTACTCGGTCGAGTACACACCTCATTCGGCCGAGTACGCTCCACTCGGTCGAGTGCACTCTTAACTCAGCCGAGTACCCCGACTCCAGTAGCTAACAGACCCCAAACGTAAACAACACTCGGTCGAGTATGCCCCACTCGGCCAAGTGCTCTGTCCTCATTCATATGACTCAAGCAACTTACGCTCCTTATCCTCCTAGTTCGCGACTTAGACTCATAACATATTATGACCGGTTCATATATGCAGCTTAAATTCATACTCAATATGCGACAACCAAACTCTCGTCGCATAACAACACATAACATTACTCCACCATCATATGCATCATCCAAGGATATACCATCCAATATCATGCGACATGCGACAATAACAATGCAACACCAATCAAGGCATAAACACAACATTCACAACCCTCATGCACTCCGAATATCCATTTCACATAATCAAGTAAACATTAATAAACCGACAACATCATGCAACATTTCCATCACCATCCATACTCGCAAGTATATCATTCAAACCATCATGAAACTCATGCAGTATGCAACAATCAAGCAATGCATACACAATACCCATCTATCCTACTCAAGTGACCAGTTAGGAATTGTAAGGGCAATGTTGCGGTCTTGGGACGTCTCCCAGACCCTTGTGGTAGCTCCTAACAACTCCTACCCAGGTTCATTTTACTTGATGCTCCTACGTTCATTGAGTTCATTTGTTTTAGGTTCTAAAATCGTCGCTCTGATACAACTTTGTAACACCCCACCTACTAGGGAGCCTTCATAAAGACCTTCCCTAATAAATACGGTGTCACAGCCTCGGTTTCCCGAGGTATTAAATATCAAATCAATCATAAAGAAACAATTTATTAAAATGCCAGTTTAACGATTACAAAGAATAAATCCAAAAGTCAAAGAAAGATAATCCAAAATAATAAATGACAAAATGAATGTTTCTATCTCAGCGGAAGCTACTACTCTTGACACGCGACAAGTCCCCAATGCACCCATGCAAAGCTCTACCGATGTCACCTGTCAAGAACTGCTCACCATTCGACACCACGAATGGATCACAGCGAACAAGCGTCAGTACTATACAACAACATAATGCCAAATGTAAAAGCTATCAAAGCGTATACAATCATAAACTCATGCCTCCAACACCATCTCTGCCGCCAGTGGGGGACCGCAGCCAATCCCAGCTAAGCCCCGCTCGACGCACGATCGACGTGGAATCATTAATGTGCACATCCCCCTCCGTGATGGGAGTCACGAGGGGTGAAACTCGGGGATAAGACCGTCTCCCAACGGCTCACAAACCGACATCACAATACCACCAACAATCCTCCGTCACAACACAACAGTACCACCAATAATCCTCCGTCGCAACACAATAGTAACAACAATCATAGTAATGTAACACAATAATAACAATTACAATGGCGTCATAGACTGAGTAGGGAGAACCCTACCTTAACAATTCCGCAATAACAATTAACAAGAAGCAATCAGAAGGGTTCCTCTACGAACTCAGCACCTAGAGTAACCAAGCAATATCATACAATCAATTCACCATCCCAATTCCCCCAAGAACAGATTAGGGCATAAAACTGAATAAATAACAAACGGAGAAACTTACCAAGCAAAGCTAATGCGCGACGGGAAATCCGGAAACCAACAAGGAGAAGGAATAGAGTGATTAGGGTGATTAGGGAAGATAATAGTTTTGAAATGAATGAAATGTATGAAGATGGCGGAAGTTACATATTTATATATCTTCCCAAATGACCCTAATCGACACCGTCAAACTTTCCGGATTCAATCCCGCACTCGGCCGAGTAAACAGACTACTCGGCCGAGTGAACCCAGCACGGCCGAGTGCCAAAGCACTCTTCCGAGTTGCTCGACTCCAGAATGCAAATTAACATTCCATACCACCACTTACCCAGTCAAGTTAGGCAATTCTACCGAGTGACCCTCTACTCGGCCGAGTCAACCCAACTCGGCCGAGCCCCAGACTTAGAGAATACGCAGTATTACAAAATTGACTCAACCCGAATAACCCGACCCGACACCAAAACTTGACCCGAACCCGAATTGACCCGAACTCGAATAACCAGACCCAAATGTTTATTGTTGCAAACTGATTATTATCCACAAATAACTTGATACTAGCTGACCCGAAAATAACCCGAAGTTAGCAGACCCTAAATGACCCGACCCGTTTGACCTGTTTGCCAAG
>JAOWBH010174537.1:0-10412 GCA_028566215.1 Silene coronaria
TGACGGACCCGAAATAAACAACGAAACTCAATAAGATAAATATACTATGAAACTGTCCATGTTCCTAAAATTTTACATTTCAATGATAAATTGTCTCAAATATTGTTGTGATTAGGAAAGCGATGTATTTCGTTTTGGTAAGTATAGGATTGTATGTTTCCTAGTTTCCTTAAATCGTTATACGAATGATAGTCTTTCCCGGCTCTCGATTCTACTATGGAGTAAAATTAATGTGTATCGGACTTGCTTTACTCAAAAGTTTTAACAACGTAACTCCGTTCCACTTTTAGTGCGATTTATGCGTCTTTCAATTCCGGACTCTCGATTCTTGATGTGTGCATGGAATTGCACTTAAGACCGTAAGCAATGCTAAGTAATTCGAAGTTTTGTCTAATTAGGCCTCATGTTGAAAGTTAGATGACCCTGAACTCGGGTTTCAATTTCGTTAACAAGTTATACAATTGAATGTAGAGTTGACAATCGGGTTATTTAAGTTCAAATTCCCAGTCATGATCCGCTACAAAATCTGTCCAGTACAGTGATTCTAAGCTTACAACATCGCCACTCTATGGGCTAAGTTGTCATTAACTGAACAACATAGCATGGAAAAAGTCGGTCTCAAATAATATTTGTTATTTAGTGTTACACCAAATTACATAAAACAACTAATTTAAAGGACTCCATCTCATTTAAATTCAAGTTCTTACACGCCGTGGCAGTGTTAAAAGTCTCGACGAAACACCACTTAATGTAACGACCACTAGCTTAGGGAGGAAATTTTTTTTGTAGTGATTCGAGCGTATAAGCAACAATAATGCTTGTATGGTTGATGTTATGATGGATCACTATGCACTGGTTTTACTCCCACGGTAATTTCATGTTATTACCATATGAGTTTTTAAGGTCAAAGTTTGCGAACTTTGACCATAATATTTAAAAAAATATTATAGTTTACGATAAGATATAAATTAGTTTGTATTTGCTGTAAAGAAATGTTTCATAAAAATACAAAAACTTAAGAGAGACGGTCTCTCAATATCGTTATTGAGAGACCTCTCACATGATGAGGCGAGAGAGTTATTTAATTTTTATTTTCAATGTTATGTCTCCCGCTAATTTAGCGGAAGACAGTCTCTCAGGAGATCTTGCAGGTTCCCCCAAAGAACGGAATTACTTTTTCAATATACTTTTTCATTAACTTTTCATACCATACCCTTTTTACTAAACCTAGACAAATAGAGTCTTATATGTACCTTTTCCCCTAATATCAAATCTAATTATTCTAAAGACTTGAATAATAAATTTTAATTATAATTCTCCAATTAATAAAGTGGGTTTTAGCAATTATTAATTTGTTTTGTTGAAAATATTGGGGTTTATCAATATGTGAAATTAAATATGTTTGCCAATTATTATCAATTAGGGTTTATGGCTGGTGGAAGGTGCGAAAGGTAGGAGGTGGTGTGTGAGGGTGGCTCGTTTTTATTTTATTAGCAATTGTCCTGCGTATTACATTAGATAATCAAATAAAGTACTCCCTCCGTCCCGGTCATTTGTTGTCCTTTTTCATTTTATGGCTGATGGAAGGTGCGGTAGGTAGAGAGTAGTACATTGCAAAGTGGAATCAAACACAGCAAAGTGTATTCTTACATTAGATGATCAAACAACAACTCTCACATACTACTTACATACTCACCTGCACTGCACACTCGGTCAAACATCGAGGTCGGTCGGAGCACGGGTTGTTGGTGTAAGGTTGGACGGAGGGGATTGCTGGTGGGAAGGGAATTGAGAAAATCAATTGACTGGGAGAGGGAAGAAATGACAAAAGTATAATTGTAAAAGGCGTATGTAAAAGAGTAAAATCCGTAGGTAAAAAAACACAATCCCAAAAGAAAAAGCAAAGAAACGTGGTCAAAGTGTCACTATAAAGACCGTGAAAAGTAAGTCACACTAAAACATCGTGTAATTACATAGGAGGACTTTTTTTTTTATTATTTATTGATTATTCCGCTGATTACAAGCACACTTGATCATGGTAATCTAACAAGATGAATAACGTCATATCGAAAATAAATTTAGGACAACCAAAGGAAAAGTTTTGATAGACTAAAATATGAGAAAATAAATTTAGGACAACCAAAGGAAAAGTTTTGATAGACTAAAATATGAGAGGAGAGTAATAAAAATAATATATGAAGCTTTCCATGTTCCTCCGAAATTCTATAATTTTACGGAGTATATCTCAATAAATTGTGTGTAATATTGTTTGATAGGGAAAGCGATGTATTTTGGTAAGTATAGAATTGCATATATATCGTTATAGGAACGATAGTCTTTCCCGAGTTCTGATTCTAATATAATTAATCAAAGATGTAAAGTTAACAATATATTTCATTGAATCACAACTCACAAGTCACAACTACGTTTATCTTAACTACTAGGCCAATACCTCATCGTAAGTCAGGTAACAATAACGCATTTTCAGTACGCCCTAAGCAGAACATTATTTGGTTTAATTTTCACAGTTAAAATTAAAGAACAATGTTTCACTTTATTTTGCTAATAAATTGATATGATATACGTATTGGTTGGTAAATTACTACTACTAATTCCCATGATCTTAATGGGTCATAAACCTTAACCCTAACCCGTTGATTTCTTGTTGAGCTCGTGTCGTGTTTTCGTGTCATGTCCACATCTAGGAAGGTTTTAATATATTTATGTGATGGAGGATAAAAAAAATTAAGATTAATTTAGTAAATAGAGCATTTGTGTCTGGTTCGTGTCTAGAAAGTTCAACCCAAATTGAACACAATTAAATATCATGCCGTGTTTGTGTCGATCCACTTACATAAATGAATGTTCAAGACTCAACCCAAACCCAATCATATACGGAGTAATTACTATTATACGGTGCTTTCCGGTGACGCTAACTCATTTTCCCTTTTTAAACACATGATGCTCAATAGAATGACGAGTATTTATAATACCGAAACCCTAGCTAACAACATCTCGGATCATCGTGTGACACGAAACCCTAAATTTTCTTATTATCGTCACCTCAAACTTATGGTAATTTGATATAATTGTAATACTCTTCCCTTAAACTAACACCTCCAAATCTTCGATGGCCACCATTCCCATGGACATAATACACTTCTGCATACTCCCTAGATTACCCGTTAAATCCGTTACTCGATTCAAATCCGTCTCCAAAAGCTGGCAAACGATAATCTCTTCCCCTAAATTCATACGCCTCCACCACCAACACACCCTCTCCATCCTCGAACGCCAACCGCCTTATCATATTCAATGAGGGCTTAAGCTTCCACGTTTACGAAATCGACTCTCAGTTTGTCCCATCTTTACACTGGCATTACCCTGAACACTCCGCACCTATAGACATCCTCGCCTCTTCCGAGTTTTTCCTATTGATAAACTTGCACCGCGAAATTGGACTCGTATTGCTGAACCCATCAACAGGCAGGTACTACAAAATTCCTCACCCTCCTGACCAGCCTATTTGTTACCAAAGTTACTATGGGATGTATCTAGACGATGCCAACAATGACTATAAAGTTGTTAGAATAACTCATGAGGGTTATTTTCCGAGTGTTGATGTGGAAGTTACGGTTTACAGCCTCAGAACTAACAAGTGGAGATTAATTGAGCCAAAGTTGGAGAACAAATGTTACTGTATTGGCTTCAATGGCAGCCCTGTAATCCGTCATTTATTCCATATACTTTTCATAGCTTCTTCTCAGGAACATCTCAATACCAACGCCAAAGAAAGGATCAGTTGTTTTGACATTCTGGCTGAAAAGTGGACTAATGATGTTCCCTTCCCTCACTTAAATGACCTTGAATCGATCTTGAAGTTAAGCGTACTTGACGGGTTGCTATGTATTACAGGAGTGGAAAAAGAAGAGACGGGATCAGGTAATTTTTGTGTGTGGGTTATGAAAGAGTATGGTGTTAAGGATTCTTGGTTCAAGTTAATGAGCATCGCTTCTCACGATAGTTTGTATTCGAGGATTTATCCGATTGCGTTCCACAATGAACCACGACACGAGATACTATGTTGTTGTAGAAGAAATTTAAAGTTGGAATATTTTTGGTACAACGTTAGAGAAAAGAAAGCTACTACGGCTACACCCAACGGAGTGTTTCCTAAAGAAAGCTATTACGGTTATATTTGCAAAGGAAGTCTTGTCGATTTTCCCGGTGGCCGAAACATGAAACTACATCAGCCTAAAAAGAGGAAGAAACTACTAGGGCGCTTGTCCAAAAACTACATACCTTTCTGTTGATTGATGTACTTTAAATTAAATGAACTCTTGTTTCTCTTTTAGTTTACTTCACTATGAAAATGTTGACGAAAATGATAGCCATGAACGATAATGATTGTCAAGATGCAAGTATGTTTCTAAGCACGAGAAATTGGGAATGATGCATCACCAATACAAGAATTGTGTTTCTTGGACGCTCGATCCACTTAAAAAAAAAAACTTGATTCCTTCTTAATAAGCTAGTATGTCGTTCAGTTACTTGGTGTTTTGCTGAGGCTTTTAACACGACGATGGGAAAGACGGTTTCAAACTTTAATTAGTGTGTAGCTTACCGCGAGGGGAATCTAATATGGCAGAAATCACGCGAAACGGTGGAGAGACAATGGAGAACTGTTGAATCGAAGTTGAGAGTTGAAATGCAAAAAACGCGTGAATGGCGAAGTGTGTAAATCGATAATTCCAACTAGTAATTTTGCATAATCATCCCATCATCATTACAATTTTGGTATAAAAATTGTTAATAATTCGCTACTTGGAGTACCAGAGTAAAGCGTACAAGAAGGACCTGATATAACGCAAAATATAGCAATAAGAACCTAAAGTACAAACGTGAGGCTTTAAGGACCTCAATCACAACTTTCCGTGCAGTTTTCCACATCCGTCTACTAACTGTTTCTATTTAACATCACTAGGAGTTTTAATAATTTAAGGAAATTTTTCAATTAGGGTGCCTGAGGTTTGGCAAAATGTCAATATGGGTGCCCAAGGTTTGAGTAATTTCAGTTTAGGTGCCTCAAGTTTAAGCACATTTTTAGTGTGGGTACCCAATGTTTAGTTAGTTCCATTTAAGGTGCCTATGATTTGCATATAGTTTCATTTTAGCTACCTTTAATAAACAATAATATTCTTTTCATGGTATTAAACATAAAAATATTTATATTTGTGTTAATATATAGTTAAGCAATTTGTATTTTAAGATAAGCTAAAAAATTATATACTATTAAATTTAAAATCATGCTATAATATTTATTTACTACTACTTATTTAAAAAAATTCACTTAAAATGTTATAATAGCTTTTATCAAAATTTTGATATACTTATTAAATTTGGGAATAAATTGAAAGCATTTTAAATATATTTTTTTTTCAACATATTATGTAATATGTGATCCAAATTTTTTTATTAAAATCTTAAATCAATTTTATGCAAAACTTATTTTGTAATTTAAATATTAACTATCTATGAACTTTGGAAAGGGCGGGATGGGAGAATTTTCATGGGATTTGCTCGTTCTATGGAATCTTTACTTGCTCCATCAAATTTCAAGCCAGTGTTTGGCGTGGAACAGACTTAAGAGGAAGAAATTGTTCTTGACAATCTGACTATAACTTAGTCTTTTGTAGGTTTGATTTCATCTAAGTTGTACGAGATATTGCATTATTGTGCATTCTATAATATTATATTGCACATGTATTTGCTTATTTGAGCAAGACATTTTTTTTTTCTTTTCAAACACAAAACCAAAAAAAGAAAAAAAAAATTATTGCTGTGGTATATAAAATATATTTTTTATTATGTCAATAAATTCAAAACACAAAACACATGATTTTCTTTTTAAAATACACAAAGTTAATTAGTTAAAAAACATATTGACATAATTAATAAAATAAAGTTTATTTAAAGTGAACATAATTTTTATTTTTGTGTGTGTTCAATACTATTAAAAGGAAAATAATTTTTTTTTTATTAAAAGTACCTAAAATGATACAATGTATAAACCTTAGGCATCCAAAATAAAACTAACCAAACCTTGGGTACCAAAACTGAAAATATACTTAAACCTGGGGTACCCAAACTGAAATTACTCAAACATCAGGTACCTAAATTGATATTTACCTAAACCTCAGGCACCCTAATTGAAAATTTTCCTTAAATTAACTAGGAGCATTTTCGTCATAAAAACACAATATTAGGGGTTTTGGAGCAATTTTTAAAGTTTAGCAAAATTTTGGGTGTGATTTAAAAAAAAAAAAAAAAATTAGAGTTTCCATTGCTGATTGAGCTCCTAAAGTACAGTAAAATTGACACGGGAAAATCGACAAAATCGATTCTTATCTCCCTGTTCCTTGGTAATTACAAGACACCCCTTGAAATCCGATTAATTATAGTATTGTTTTGCCATTCTTCTAACAACCGTCACCGTCACCGTCACCCATTTTTCCGACATATGGAGTAGAGATGGTGAAACTGTGAGTTATCGGTTTATACTAATGACGACAAACCGAAAGAAGCGACGACTGACGAAATTGAGTGCGGCAACACCACCAGAATCTACCTCCAAAAACTTCACCATTCGTACCGACGAATTAGCTTTCACGAAGCGCCACTACGATCTCAACACCACCAGAGTGTACCTTCTCCGACCACCGAAATCCTTATTATCGTCCTCCCGTCCTTGGATTGTCAACCGCGAAACAACTGCTGGTTACAATTTCATATTCCGCCACCCACTTACTTCCAAACCACACTCTTTTAACCTCCCCGCTGTCTTCGACTCCCCACAACTCAACCCCGTAATTCTCTCCGTTTATTACGCTTTCCGCAAATACAATTTCGTCGACAAGCTCCTCGTCCTCCCCGTTCCCTGTTCTGATAGTGTTAGTAAATGTAATTTGTTCGCTTTATATGGTGGCGGTCAACTCTAGGGCAGGTATCACACCTCGCCTTGGGTTAAGTTATCGCATCGCAGCTCACCATGGGTCAATTTTGATGACATTATTGATTTTCAGGATAAGACTTATTTGGTTGATAGGTGGGGGATTACCAATTTGGTTAATCATTATAAAACGGTTTGCACAATTAGTATGGGAAAAACTTAAGTTTTGAACCGTTGATTACAGGCCGGTTTGGGTGGCGGAAACGGTTTGCGGTTGATGGGGAAACTCTTTACTTGGTGGTTCGTATGGAGAAGTTGTTTTTATTGGGATAGGGTTCGGGGATTTGGCAAGGTGTTGTTTATGGCTAGGGATTGTTATTTTTTTCGAAGGGCTTCAAGGAAGTTTCCAGGGAGGGAGTATAGGAACTGCATTGTGTTTTCTGAGGCGGCTTTTCCGCAGTATGGGAATGATTGTTGGAATGTTCGGAGATGTGAGGATGATATTGCGGTTTTTAGGTTGGGTGATGAGAGGTTTGCAAGGGAAGGGGAAGAGGAAGGTGAGGGGGAGAAATCGGGTTTTCCTAAGATTGATTGGTCACCTCCTGATTGGATTTTGAATGTTTCATCCTTCACTAAAGATGAATTTTCGATGCATTCAGCATCTGTTTCTTCTGGTCAGTCAGAACGGTAATGGAAATAATATGATGATTGCATTTTCATGATGTTTATTGTGATGGTATAATTAATGTTATGATTATGAAACTACATCGGTTGTCAGTCGAAATGGTTTGGGATATATTTCTTTTGCCAACTAGAATGGTTTCTTCCCATGTGATGCAATTCCCTATTCAATTCTGGGTATAGATTACAAACATTATACATTATGTAGTTACATATTGTTTGATAAATTTGTGTGATCCTTACATATTGATGATAATGGTTGCCGTGTAAGATTGTTGACATGAAAACAACTTTTCCCTTTTTCTTGTTGAAGGGAGCCTGATGAGGATGAAGGATTGGATGGTGTTAGTGGAGATAAGAATGGTGTAGAGGTGCAGTCTGATTTGAAGAATTCAAAGAGTAAAGATGATGAGGAGCAGGAAGAGATGGAATCTGATTTCAGCGGTCAAGATTAGGATCAAGACGAGGTAGAATCTGATTCAGAAAGTAAGGATCAGGAGGATGAAAAAATGCAGTGTGATTCGAATAGTCAGGAAAAGGAGCATGAAGAGATGCATTATAAAGAAGCAATTATTGAGGGTGATGCACCATTGCAAAAGGACCCTGTCACTGTCACGCCTTCTCGTTCTGTTGTTGAAGAAGTTACGAGTACTCTTCTTAGAATGAATAGCGGGAATGATGCAATGGAAAAAGGTAGTGACTGTAAATTAAGAACACATTCCATACTGGCCTTACGCCCATTTGTCTACCTTCTGTTCTAGACTGCGTACTTTTCAACTTAATCAATATATTCTTGCAGAGACTTCAGGAAAAAGCATCACTCAAGCAATACCTAAGGCTTCTACAACCTCCAGAACTGAGGTACAATATAATTCTTTCAAGCCTTCGCAAATGTCCCATTTAATTTGAAATGATCACCCGTTTGTCAATGTTGAGTTGCTGACCATTGATTTTTCCAATATACGAAGGATACTAAGTAAATATTTTCTTGTCCGAGCTATTAAAACCTGCTACTTTTAAATTTTTTCAATATCATCTTTTAAAATATTAAAGCTGTTGTATATTGTTAGAAATATTGGTCAAAATCCACATTGTTAGGCCAACACTGTCACATGAGGATAATTTATATGAAATGAGGTGAGTTTATCTTTTCTTGGTGTACCAATGATTCAAAAATTGATAGCTCACATGAGGATGACGGGTTTGTGCTCGATGACAAGTACGATGAAGATGCTAATCACACGGGTCCAAGGACCGTGAATCTTAATTAATATTACTATTATTATTATTAGGAATATAATTATTTAGTTTCCTATATTCAGTTGTTAGCTAATAAGGCATATATGCCATAATTATTATTTCGTGTTGAGCAAGGCAATAAGCCGGTCTCATAAACTATAAGTAGTAGTCGATTCCTTGTTATTTTATTCTTTGAATGATTAATACAGAAAACGTAAGCTTGCTTGCATCCCTCGGTTCGACGTGTTTTCGATCCAAACATGGTTATTGTTTGACGCGGTTTCAGTCTATAACTCGATTTATAGTTAATAGGTCTTAACTATAAAATGCCCATTGTTTGGTCTATAGGTCTAGATCGCACAAATATCCGATTTTCTTATTCGTTGGTTTCTTTCTGGTTCGTCATCTTCGTTACTGTTAGTTGTTTACATTCATTGTTGTTCTCGTTATTGCTATTGTTGTTGCTCATTCGTTGCTATTTTTATATTATTGCTTTATTTTGCTCGCTTGTGACGGTCTTAATATTATTGCTATTGGCTATCGTATTCTTTATTGCTTCCACGTAGACGAAGGTCCTCAACTTTCGTATCATTAGTGGTATCAGAGCCGTATTCTTGATTTTCTTAAATCAAGACGGTCTTATGGGTATTGACGATCATATTCTTCTGAATAGCCTCCGCGAGGCTATACGAGTTTTCTATGAAAATTCAAGGCTGTCCAGGAAGAGGGAGTATATGAAATTAGCCGAGGAGAATTTATTCATTTTTGGGGAGTTAGAGGAGGGCAGCGAAGTATTTTATCAAAGAATCTTTAGACAGTTTCTTAACATGCTTTTTTAGACGAATAAAACTTACCTCTTTGTCTTTATCTTCTGAATCAGATTCTCTTAGAAGACACAACTCTGATCTTTTGCTTTTGCTATCACTATTAGAAATAAGGTCGAGGAGACTGATGTTTCATAGACATAGATTAGCAACTTTCTCATCTTCTGACTCCTTGTCATCTTCTGTATCAAGATCTCCCCAACATGAAGCCATTATGACTTGTTTAAACTCAGTCTTTGTTTTCTCTCTTTTGGCTTTAATTTTCTTCCACATGGGACATTTCTTGATCATATGATCAGTCTCTCCACACTTGAAGCTTGGGGAGAGTACGGATCGGATATCCGATCCAAAACATTTGGATCGAATAGTGCGGATATCCGATATCCAAACATTAGTTTTTAATTTTCATTTTTGGACTTAGCAAAAAGTTACTGAGAATTATTTAACAATTAATTTATAACCCAAAAGGGTAAGAACTATCATCAAACAACTAGAATCAGTAGATTTTATAGGATTTTGAAGAAATCTTTCAAATATAAGTGGAACCACACACACAGTTATGCTCAGGCCACCACGAGTTCTGTCATGTGACATGCAACACCATCGACAAGCACTTAAATTATCAATGACGATGGTAAAAGATGTGGGGTAATAACCGTTTATTACCGTTCTTATTTACCGGATTATAACGAAACGTTAATAATGATTTATAGTCATAA
>JAOWBH010174548.1:0-10412 GCA_028566215.1 Silene coronaria
GTCTTCTGCAAAGCGGTTTTACACTAATATCATGTAAAACGGATCACCATATTGGCTTAAAAGAAAAATTAACTCTAAAAAAGCAGTTAGAACAAACCCAAGGTGAAAATTTTACGAGGGGGTGAACTAAAGATTGAAAATTGTAACTAAAAATTTCAAATTTAGCTCCTCATTAGTTCCGCCACTGATTGCAAGTAATAGGGAGTAGGAACCATGCTGTTTGTTTTTGACTTTTTGTGACAGCTGAAGTTGGAAGTTGAACTGAGACGGTTTGGCTGACGGATTGGTTGATGGGATTTTGAGTAATTTCTTGTTAGGTGGCATGTTGTATTATATTATATATATGGAGTATCTCGTGTTTTATGGGGATTAACCTCTAAATTCAGACTTCATAGATCCCAGGATTAGTGTAGGGATTTGAAAAGAAACTACTGTGTGAAGAATTGGGGATACTCGCGGTACTTGTGTTTGGTTTTGTTGTTTTAGTAGGGGAAATTGATCTTTGTTTTCCCTGTTTTTTATTCACACTCTGAGCATCATTCTCATGTGTTTTTGTCTTTGCGTTTGTTCTTTAAGGGTGTTGGGGAGCTCATTGCATGGCTGTTGAATATTTTCGTTTTTATCTTTGCTTTGTCTAAGAAGCACCTTGATTGAGTATTTATGTTGACAGTGATAAGTGCTGAAAGAACTCTATGATTTTACTTTTACAGGTAACTGTGGCTATGACGTTGAGAAGGTATTGATCCTGTGGTTACGAAGTTGCCATCTTAGGATATATTTTCTTTCGTACACTCATTTGAAGGGTTGTCTTTTTTGTCCTTGTAGGCATTAGAGGTTTTAATTGATTTATCTGCACCTCCTTCTGAACCATCTATAAGTGATGAACATTCTGACTTCAGTTTGAACAGCAACACATGTTCAAGAAACGGAGATTTCAGTGATAATGTAAGTGATTGCATACACATTATCGTCAGTTTCTGAAAGTAAATTTAACTGCTTAGTTACTGCGATATTTATTAAGCGTTACTGCAGAACAGAAAAAACACGGCAAATTTGTAGTTTGCCTAAGTTGGTTAATTTGTAGAAAAAACACGGCAAATTTAACTGTATGTTATTATGGTCTGCTATGCTAACTTATCTGTATGGTTTCATCACTTCATCTATCAAGTATCTTTTGTTTTCTTTCAGTAGTGTAGCTTAAGTTAGTCAGTTGTGAGGTACTCCATAGTACAAGTATGGGCGCTTGCCAAAAAAAGAATTGAAGGACCTTGAATAGTGGTTTTTGACCTTGGCACTTGGTGATCCCAGATGGCTAGCAACTGAAACCTGCAATTTTCCTAAGTTGTTTAAGGAAGAGGTTGATCCCTTCAATAGCTTGGTTTCTGTTGTATGTACATTAGTATGGTTTACATGTTAGGTGGACTTTCTTTGTGAACTCCAAATTCTAAGGTTTAGTTTTGTTGCCTTTTGATTAAAATTTGTTTGCCATGGCATGGTAAAGGTTATTGACACGTTCTATTTGTTTTTCTTAAACAAAGTTTTGGGAGCTGACTGACAGGGGGTCTGATTCCAGTTCATATTCATCTGAAAGTGACATTCAGGATAGCATGCAATTTTTCAATTATACTGGCAGGTATTCTAGTTACTTACGTTTGCTTTTGTGTAAATGAGCAGCCTTTGTGAGTGGTACACATTATTTCCGTTTTTTTTTTTGGTTCTTTCGGTGGTTGGAGCTGTGGTATGCCAGTATATTAGGCTATCATTGACAAAGCGAGGATTTGTTGTAACTGGATTTGTTTGATCTTTGCTGCGGCAGAAAACAGGAATAACTCTGACGAAATTAGATCTGTTTATTGTGGTTACATGGTTCTTGTGTTATCAGTCGGCTTTGGATAAAAATGTTGTGTAGTAATGTGTCAGTGTTAAAACAATATATGATTTCAGGAATTATGCAGATGCTCTTCTTTCTTCTGAATCTTCAAGGAAGCTAGCTAGAAGAAGTTTAAGGACAGATAAGGCTGAGCTACCTCAACAACTGTTGGAATCCTTGTTTAATATGCCCAAGTGTGCAGAACATGACCCATCGACAATGAACTGGAGAAACGTGGTAAAACAAATGGAGTCTTTTGCTCATAAGCGAGTTGAACTTGGTGCTGCTGACTCTCTTCCACAACAAATGATTGCTCAAGGTATTATACCAGAAATACACTTTTCTTGAATTTTGTTGTATGAAACATTTGGGAAAGAGGTTTAACATCGGTCATTGTAGTTCTGTTGTCCACTCCATCACATATTAAAATATACAGTCGACAGAGTTAATGGATTTGTTTTTTTGTGTAGAAACTCCTATATGTTGAAAAGCAAAATAATACCTTGGTTAACTTTGACTAATTTTTCTCAGCACTTCTACTCAAATATTTACATTTTCTGCTTTTTCCGCTTCAGCTGTAGCTAAAGGAACTGAGTATCAGGTGTTTAGAGGAACGGCACAACAGCGGTGGGATGAAATGAATGTTTGTTATCACAAGGTTACTATGATCCTTCATTTTCTCTTTTTTTTCCATTCAGTCTGGTCATTATAATGTTTTCACGAAGGTAGTTAATACAGAATTAGCTGAAACTCTGAAAAATAGGATGTTTATTTCTAAGGACAAATTTGACTTTTTGTGATTTGATACTCTTTTTCTTCAATTTAGCTACATTATAACATTTCTCAGAGGTGCTTGTTCTAATGATCTAAGGTACTATGTGTAGGCTGCTACTGCATTTTCAAATGGAGAGAAGAATTATGCGGCATACATGTCGGAGAAGGTAACTGTTTCTTCCTTCCTCTTGCCCTGTAAAAAATTGATATATGTGGTTTAAACCATTTTGGGAATTGACGATTGCAATTTAACACCTTCGGATTCTTTGAAATGTGAGCCAAGGAATACGGCGCACTTATTTAATACTGTAGCCATTTTGTCACCACAAATGAGTATTGAGAAAATGCTTTGTTTCTGAGATCCTTCCACTACTGACTTTAAAAAACTTAAATTTCTCTTGTAATCAAATATCTTTGCGCCTTTTTCCTATATTTTGTCCGCATCATTAGTTTGTTACCCTAGTTTTATATGCTCATTTATGTCTTTAAGAGCTTCTTTAATGAAATATTTCTCTTGGATAATGTAACTGCGTACTTAGATGGCGTAGTTAAAGGCTCAATTCCTCCCAGTAAGCGGTTGAACCCCTCCCAACTACGAGTCATTATTTCACGTTTTCTATGAAATATTCTCTCCTGCGACTTCCTTACAAATTGGTTATTTTTGCTATTCATTCATTATTATTTTGTTTTGGCTAGGGTAAACTGTACAGCAAAAAGGCTCGGGAAGCAGATGAAAAGGCAAGCATGGAGATATTTAAAGCTAGGTTAGCTTCATCAACAACAATGGACTTATATTTCCTATTTTATTTTTGTATTTTTTTTCCTGTGATGAGCTGATGCGATATTTTGCAGGAACAAGGGAATAGAAAATTCTTTGACAATTGATTTGCATGGGCAACATGTTAAACAGGCGATGAAAGTACTGAAGCTTCATTTGTTATTTTCAACTTATATTTCTTGTGAGTAATTTTTATCTTCTTTTCCTTGGTTTGTCTTATCGTCAGGAGCTGCTTTTCGAATTTCTAAACGTAATTTGTTTTGTTGTCGTTTTAGCTGTGCAATTCCTCCGCGTTATAACTGGATGTGGGTCTCAAGGTTTAGGGAAATCAATGGTGAAACAATCGGTAAGGGCTTTTTCTGTACTTTTGCTTATCTAATTAAGCACTTAATTGATCATTTAATCATTAGTAGCATTACTCACTGGGACTGGGCATTTAAAAGTTTGTGTTACTCAGAAGAAAAGACGGGAATCACTTAAATTACGTCATTATTGATTAATATGCAGGTGATAAACCTTTTAGAGACGGAACAGATTGCGTGGAGGGAAGAAAACCAGGGTACTATCCTTATTAAACTTGATGGACCGAGAGAGTTCAGCTTTCTTGATTCTGGAAGCGATAGCGAGTCCTAGCAGCTACAGTCCCTAACTGTCCTGTACAGAGTACAAAATAACTCAAGCCTCGCGCTGAATTGGAGTTAGTTGATGCATCTTGTTGATCTAATTGTCGTAGTTTGGGTGTAAGTTGTATTTATTCTGTTAGTCTCGGGAGCGCCACACAAGACTAACCTAGAGAGTAGAAAACATCAGCGGCCAAGCATTCGAATACAGTCCCCGAAGGCCGAAGGGACAAATTTCAATTCATTGTTAATACAACCATTATAAGTTTGTAACTACTAAAATTCGAGGTTTTAAACGGTCAAGCTTTGTACCGAAATATGTTTTGAGTAAATGTTAATGGTTAATAAAAGTATTCGTAAAAGTTAATAGAAAGTGCATAAATTAAACATCTAGAAGAGGCTATTAGAGTACTTAGAACAAAACATGAAGCTTTCATTGAATTTAGGGTTACCATTGATCTTAAATAGATAGACACCATGTTCAATTTAGAAAAATCGGAAATTTGATGTGGTACCTCGAAATTTGACAATTTGCACGAAATTTGTCATAATTCGTGTTTATGTTTATGAGCTCATAAAATGACTATTTTTTTCCCCAAAATTATCATCTGAAATACGATTTGGAAAAACAAAATATCGAGTTTGGAACTTGTGACCAAGAGATATAGTAGTCACTCAGTATGTTTGGTGAAAAAACCTTGCACACAAAAATTCCTAGAAAGGGGAATGAGGCGGGGAAAGATGATCGATTTGACAAAATAAAATAGTCTGTTTTTGTGCTCGTAAACACGAGTTATGGCCTCTCAAAGTTTCACGGTTTAGAATTTTCAGTATTTCACGTAAAATGTCAAATCTCAAGGGTAGTGTGTGAATTTTCCGTAGGTCTCCTTTGTGACTGGTATATCCGTCAAAAACTTGTGATAGGTCAAATAGTATCTACATGGGTAGATTAGAGAAAGTTAAAGTTGCTTTTAGTGAGTTACAAATTATTTGCTTTCTCTACATATGTGGGTTTTACACTTGACCCGTCACAACCTTGTGACGAATATTAATTGTCAAAAATTTTACTAAAATAATTATTTAAAAAGGTTTGAAAAATATGGTTGTCAACTTCCCACTATACCTGAAAATGACCCGATCAACGTACCCGAAAAACACCTGAAACCCGAAACAATCTGACCTGACCCGAACTAACTTGACCTGAATTGGCCCCGACCCAAACCCGACCCAATTAACCCGTTTTCCAGGTCTACTTCTCACTCTTCTAACATGAGCTGGATTTAATTATACGGAGCAGGAGTAATTTTCTAGACCATTCGTCCATTCCTTTTCCCCTAGATTACAGGGACAAACAAAAAACACCGCAAAATCTTCAACATTTCAAGTCGGTTTCTTTTTTTTTTTTCTTTTTTTTTTCTTTTTTTTAATAATCAAAGTCGCACGTTAACCGCTTGAAAACACTATAAATAAACTCATGTTTCACACTTTTCACATTTTTCCGCATTAATTTATTAATTAATGTACTGAAATTTTACTTATGGAAGAAGACACTAACAAAAACCACCGCAAAACCCTAGAAAACGTCTCATTTTCCGACGTAAAAAACCGTCGGAAAACTATTATTTCCGGCGGTTTTGACGACGAAGCGTGGGCGTCGCTGAATATCGGAATTGAGAAAGTTCAGATATTGTTGGATCAGAATAAAGTTTTAATTCAGCAAGTTAATGATAATCAAGTTTCGAAGATTCATGATAATTTGGTGAAAAATGTTGCGTTAATTCGTGAAATTAATGGAAATATTTCGAAAATTTTGGCTATTTATGATGATATTTCGGTTAATTTCACTAATTTTGTTCGTCAACGTAAAGGTAAAGTTATGCAGAGCAACATGAACGCCATTGTCGGAACTCGGAAGTAAGGATTTAGGAGCAGTGATGATGATCGAGGTTTAATGGAAGAGTGAACGGTTTTGGAGTCGGTTTCGGTTTTTCGTGTTTTTGCAGGATGATTACTCTGGTTTGAGTCGCCTACGTTTCAGACTTTCAGTGATCTTGAATAAATTTCAATGTTTTTGCTTGTGTTAAATTTTGAAGGTGTTTGTTGCGGTTTTAACATTAAGACGAATATATATCCGTATTAAGAGAAACTAGTTGCATGCGATGATATGTTGTTTGTTTGATACTTTGATGTTGCTTATCGTAAATGACAGCGGCTGACGGCTGTGGAGATGTTTTGTACCTGGTGGCTGACTCGGCGGCTGGATTAAGGTATCGTTTACTGCGATTTCAAGGTGTTTAGCAACTAATTACTATCGCGATCTTGTTTTGTGAGCTTGACTAGTTTTGGAGTCATGGTAGTAGTTGAGCTATGCATGAATTCGATATTGGTATACAGAAACCTATAAGAGACGGTTTTACACAACGTCAAGAGTTAATTGATTGGTCTCACATGTGAAAACGGCTACAAGAGTCCGTCAAATGAGTAATAATAATCTAGTAGGCGATAATTGGACAAACTTTTCGAGGAAAAATTGACCAAAACTATTACAAAGTTAAACTCAAGTGCAGAGTTGTCGAGTTTTGGAACGTCTAGGATAATGCTTCTACCTATTTATGGAGGATGAGAATTACAGGGGAAGTTCTCCGCTATCAACTATAACGACGTTGCTTTTAGGGGTGCCATTTTGCTTACCCTCGGCTTCAATCTTGTAGACAACATCCATTCCTGAAAGTACCTTTCCAAAGACGACGTGCTTGCCATCCAACCTGTAATGTAAGTTCATACAACAGTTAACTCCGTGAGAAAATTCTGCAAAGACGACATGCTTGCCACAATTGAATGAGCGGTGTTAAATTTGTATAAACACCGCAATGAAACATGCTCAATACACGTCTACTGCTTATTGAGAGGTAGAAAGATAGCGGACAAATTAGAAACCAGGATCGTAAAATACTTGGGACTTTCCAGTAGCCATCCACAATGATCTAACAGTAAATTGGGCGTAAATTGGGCGTAGTTTTAACTCGTTCTTTAACATGTACTTTTAGCTTGTATTACGAGTCAAATTGTCTATAGTAGGCTAGTAGCGAAGTTAAGGTCACCCTTAGCAGTAACCAAATACCATTGATAAATGCATTGTTTACTCACCAGCTGGTTGTTACGGTCGTAATGAAGAACTGAGACCCATTGGTGTCGGGACCTGCATTAGCCATAGATAGAAGGCCTGCACGTTGAAAAAAGACAAGGATAAGTATTCCTTTCTCGACTCAGCAAGTTGTTATAACCCGTGCACCAATAGAACCCTCATGTCTCAATTCTAAACACACAACAACCTCACATAATCACCGCCAACAAGAGAATAAAGTAGTTAAGTACCGGGTCCAGTATGCTTCAGTTTGAAGTTCTCATCGGGAAACTTCTCTCCATAGATTGATTCTCCGCCTCTTCCATCCCCGAGAGTGAAGTCACCTCCCTGAAGCATGAAGCTTGGAATAATTCTGTGGAATTTGCTTCCCTTGTAGTGCAGCGGTTTCCCAGATTTGCCAATACCTTTTTCTCCTGAAAAAAGCAGCAAAACCAATGTTCAAAACTCAATTTATACTCTTCGACCGTTACTGAAAGCAGTAGAACCCCTTAGGCCCCTGCCCTTGTAATGAACGGTGAGCCCCTGAAACAGTCTCGTGCGTAAGACCAATCAAAATGCTTATGAATTCCTCATTTATTTATATGATCAATTAATTCTTCTAGGTGAATATGATCAGTTCACAGCATTTCAGTAAAATAAATTTGACAGCAGCCAGTATATTTTCTCTAGTCATCTAGTGTCAAAGTCTGTCAACACATAGCTTACGACCATTATATGCACTGCTATTTAGAAGTTCCGAAATGAAAAGAAATGAACAGTAAATATCAGAGGATGAGATTGTAAACTTGCCGGTGCACAATGCTCGGAAATTTTCTGCAACAATAAAACATGAAGGCCAAAATCAGTAGCAAATACACAGAACAAAGCAAACACACTATTATGAACAGAACAGATAAACGTAGATCACCAGCTGTTTTTGGAACCGTCTTGCCAAAGAGACCCATTTCAATGCGACCTGAACAAGTAGAAGATCAATAACGATACCAAATTTACTCAATATCTCAATTAATTCACTGACAAAACCAGATGTATACATGCTTCAGCCAAAATCACAGTCTAAATTACCAGTAAGCAAATAACATAATCTATCACATATTTTCAACATTACACTTCCGATAAACTAATATATGTAACGAAAACCACAATGGTACTACACAATTAACATAATTAATCATACAATTTGGAACATTCATAATCAATCAATGACTCAATGTAATTCGACACTTCACATGAGCTCACATAACGTGTCTAACACTCGACACTTGGACATTGGTATGATACACCGACACTACATTTTGACTGAAAACTAACCTAGTCCCAATGGTGGAGCTAGGGAGGGCTAGCAGAGGCGGTCACCCCCGACAGCTGAAATTTCCGAAGTTTTTAGTTAAAATTTTCGAAATTATTTCGAGAGCAACTTATGTAATTAGTAGTTCCCCCAAGTTCAAATCCTGGCTCCGCCACTGGCTAGTCTGATACTCTAACAAACATTCATAATTAATCTATGTTATTATTTCGACACTTCATACTTCAAATGAGCTCACTTAACCATGTCCAACACTCATCGTGGTCCTTGGACATCGGTATGACACTCCGACACTTCAATTTTAACCAAAAATTAACCGAGTCGGAATAACATAGTAATTAATCAATCAATTAATCATAATTCACAATTAATCGCATAATTAACCATATGAATGCAAATATTTTCACAAACATATATAAATCAATTAAAATATCAAAATGTACAAAATCGAATCGAAACAAAAACAATACCAGCTGGTTTTCCATCAATCTCAACATCGAAGAACACTTTATTCGTCACTTCCTTCAAATTTTCCGACGATTTCTTCTTCTTCGCCTAATTCATAAATTCAATTCCAAATAAATCATCAAAAAAACACAAATTTTCAACAAAATCAATCGCAATCAACATATACAAACGATTGAAAACCCTAAATCAAATTATATCAATCCTCAACTACATCGAATAAATCAATAAAACGATTTGATTAAGATAATACGATCGTAATTGTGAATCGATTGTACCTGAATTTGAGAGAGGGATCCGAAAAGTACGAGACTCCATAGTAGAACAAGAGATAGTGAGCTCAATTTCGCCATTTTTGTTCTCTTTCTTTGTTCTTTGTGTATTGGTGCCGGTTATCAAATACTTGTGTAAAACGGTTTTACTAAGAGCGATACAGTGAGTGAAATTAGTATTAGTGAAGTGAAGTGAAGAATGGAGTGAATGGTAAGAAGTACCAATGGGTATGTGACATGTGTCATGTTTAAGTGTTGTTAGAATGCTATTGGTTGGTACTTTTTTAGGAATTTTAGTTACGAGTTAGACCGTCTTATAGTGTGAGGCGGCCCGATTCTATAAAAAGAACTTATTTGTTGGTATATTTGGTAAATGGGTCAATTAAATCGGGTCAGACAGGGTTAATTTTGAGTTCAATTATTTTCAGGTCAACTATTATTAGGTTATTCATGTCTAATAATCAATGTTAATAATAAATATTCGGATGTGATCATAGTGGGTCGGTCAATTCGGGTTTGGATCGGATGAGATTATAGATTTATAATGGATCTCAATTCAAATTCGGGTCAAGCTAAGGTCTTGAGTTCTAGTGTCAGGGGTCATTCGAACTAGGTCAATCTGCTAGCAAAAAATGAACGAATACTTTTATAAAAACTAGTTTTAAGCCCCGTGCGAAAAATGCACGGGTTCGCTAATACAAATCTGAAAGAAAATCAAATATATCGAGTTTACTTATGTTGAAATATTTTTTATTCTTTTTAATAGTTCCCTAATTTCTAAATTAATACCATATTTGGAAGGGTATTATTAAATGCTTAAATACAACCCAATGTGTTGTATTTATCATTTTCCATTTTTAATTTACTCTATCAATAATTTGTTTACGTCTTTTTAATTATTATGTTAATTAAATGTAAAATAAATGATGGACACAGAAGGAGTTAATTGAGTTTATAGTATTCTAATTTGAAGAGTAAAATAAATAGATAATTAAATTTGATGTATATACTCCTTCCTATTCTCAATAAACCTCCACATTCACCATTTGCACGCAAATTAAGGATTTGATTAAATAAGTATAAAGTATTGTTGTGGGGTAAGGTAATTGGAGAGAGGGAAGGTATTGTGGGTGTTATTGTGGGGTAAGGTGATTAAAATAAGCATAAAGTATTATATTGTGG
>JAOWBH010174559.1:0-10412 GCA_028566215.1 Silene coronaria
TTTTCATAGCCTTACCTCTGTCACAAAAACAGAAGTTTTTCTAGATGACCCATGATGAAAATTGTCATAAATGTAATTTCATGATCAAATAAGCATAGCCAGTTTTCTTTATTCCGTCATACAGCAAAAACCAAGGGATAGCCTTTGGCCCCGATGGAAATGGAAACAACGTAACAGGCCAACACATGCCAACCAATTTTCATTTATAAGGCTCCTACAAAGTCATTTTACTTTATCTCGTCATAATAAAAACTGAAGAATAGTGAGTCCTCGGTCACATTGAAAATGAAAACAACCTAACAGGCAAACATATGCCCTCTAATTAATCTTTGATTTTACACGGCCCTTGGACAATAAATTTCCAATTACATCAAACAGGAAACATGAATCCATCATACCGCAAATGTCATAACTTAACTCAAGTGCCATCTATAATGACTGAATTTTAAAAAGCTAGTATCCGCAATTTTTTCTAAATCTTTATATTCAGAAATCAGACTCTTGTGCTGCACACTAGTTTCATTCAAGTTCAAACAAATAGTAGCAAGTACTTACATACCATGAACCAATGCCGATCCAGTATCAATAGGTATCTCAAATTTCACCTTGGCATACCGTTGATTGTCTTTGTCGGGTGAGGAATCTGGATGGCTAAAACTGAAGACCTGTTGTTTCATTAAAAAAAGTGAAGCATCAACATTAGTTTGTAATGAACTATCATACACGGAAGTAAGTTCATTAGCTAGAGATGAGGAAACAGGTACTTTAAAAAAGAAAAAAAAAACAATCAAAGGCAGAGGTGCAAGTGATCACATACAGGCTGACATGGTGCAAGCCTCGCTACTTTGTGTAATTTTACCACATAGGCAGTTTCATAGTGTACAAGATCTTTATGTGCCTTAACCTACATCAATTTGAAAGAAAATCAAACAAATTGGTGATAGGAAAATAATAGGATCACAAAAGACGGAAACATGCATACATCATTATACAATTTGGTGGTTGTGATGGGTTGGAGAAAACTTGTGTACCTGAAAGGAACCATTTATGGAATTAAAGACAACTATATCCGAATCTTCAGCTTTAGAAAGGGTAAATTCATGATTAAGTAATTATGTTCTCAATTGGTGAATAAGGCTTCATTTAACTTTTTTTTGCCTCGCAAGAAGAATCAGATACGTTTATTCGGTGATAAGCAGTAGAATTATTCTTTATTATTTTAACACTGGTGATTCATCATATAATTTTTTACGTACGACGAGGGAATGGAGATGCCATCTGGCTTCAAAAATCGCTGGGCTCCATCAAGACACTCCGGTGAGAGCTCATTATCACCAAAAGAACCCAACAGTTCACTAACCTGAATTTAAATTAGAAACATGTAGGTAAGTAAAGATTTTATGGAAGCATAATCCAACAGCGCATTTGATTCCAAAGTGCACACTTACCAAAATGTCGGCTTTCTCAGGGGCATCCCAGTGACGCATGTCACTAGATACTATAGTAACAACATTTTCCCATCCTTCAAGTTTGACCAAGCTCTGGTCCAGACAAAAATTCAAATCCAACATTAGCCCATGCATAGAGTACAGCAATGCATAAAAATGTTCGTGTTATGTTAGTAGGGCTCATAGTGTAATAAAATTCCATGCCACAGTTAATTTCCCCTTATAACACGTGTTAAAGACACACTAGTATTATTTTAACATCCATCTACTAAAACATAGGCACTAAGTTTAGAGCCGAAGGAGCCTATCGATGGAAAATTCGATATTGGAGATGGAAATTGTTGTAAAAGAGAGAAACGACCGAAGAATGGGTGATACATTCTGCTAAAATGAGATTAACCGTTCATGACCGGAGAAAGTCAAGAGGTATAAAACAGTAGAACAATCTACATAGTCAGCAATCATAGAAATATCAATGGATGAAATGCAACTTACATGAAGAGTGATTATGGCATTTGGATTTTTCTCCACGGCATAGACCTTTAACTTTCTGGATGTTTCTTCAGCTGCCTAAGTGACCAAAAATTACGTATAAGCTTATGCTGACAGAAACATCGAGAACAAGTAAACAAGCAACTCTTAATATTTGCCTGCTTCCCAGCGAAGAATCTAAAACTTGGGACGGTAACAGAATGTTAGGGCATTGACTTTTTCATAGAATGGGGATTCAAGAGGAAGCTCACTATACCTCTAATGATGCTCTGACAAGAGGTCCACGGCCTGCTCCAACAACCATCAACACCTGCAAATAACAATCCAGTGTTAATTGCCCTTGTTCAATGTTGGTATGCAAAGCATATTCCTAAAAAGTAAGGGTATGCACACCAGGTGTAAAAGGTTTATGACAATGAAAGGGGAAAGAAATGGTGTCAGCAAATCAGGAATGAACGATAACATACCGTGGTTACATTAGACGCTTTATCGTCAGGAACCCTATCAAGCAAAGCTTTACTGACTGCTCTTTGGTACTGTCGTCATCAACAAATTAAAGAAGAGTCACCTCAAACGAGAGAGACGAACTCAAACTCCAGAAATTACACAAGCCAACTATGCCAGACTTGCTTTCGAGACCTCATATTATAATTTTTTACCAACAATCTAGAATATACACCCAGTCAGTTTGACAATGGTCTTCTGAATAATGTAGCTTTATATTCCTAGGATCCTTGTTAGGTAATGCCTGAATTTTTTGTGTATCTTTCCCAATGCTAAAATCCCAACAGTCAAATCAATACATATAAATCGGAGGACTGTTGTACGGGTGAAATTTGGATGCTTCCATCTCTTCCAACCATTTATGAACCAAACAAGGGATATTTTTCCCTCTATCCAAACAATACCTTAAAGACACAAGAGTGTATGGGAAAAGTGAAAGTCAAAGTGCATAAAACATGGAAATGTCTCACCTGTGAGTATTTTACAGTATCCTTTTCAAATGTCTCGTATGTCTGTGCCTCAAGGTTATCCATAAGAGGCTGCATGCAGCAACATTTATAAGCCAGACAATTAAACAACTTTTTGATAAGTTACAACGGTCTACCAATTAAGATAAATACGACAATAGACAACCATGAAGGTGACTACAAAGAACAATAAAAGGAACTCACTTGCAAGGGCGACTGCAGGAAATCCCTATAACCAAGCTGCAATGAGATTCACAGAAGATTATGGTTTCACAATATAACAACATTGACCATTCGGTGTCAAAATTCAAGGAGAGAAGCCTACCTCATATTGCTCTTGTTCAGGGAGCGGGTCCATCTTTTGATACAAATAACCAATGTAGTGCAAGTATTGTTTGAGAGGATGCCTCTTACCTTGAGAAACAAGACAGTTATCAAGACATTTTAAGAAAACAGATGATCAAACAATTTTGGGGACATGACAGCTATGTTACTCTGACACGTGTGCAAGTGTTGGACATGATACGTATCGGAGTATCGGATACGGCTATTTTGTGCTCAATTTTCAATATTTTGGTCTAAAATTAAGTATCGAAGTGTCGTATCGTATCCGACACGATACGTATCGGATACGGGATACGGCGACTAAGTGAAGTATCGGAGTAACATAGCATGACAGCCAAACAAAATTATTGGGCTACATTACTGCCAGCCATAAATGATTTAGGCAGAAGTGAACTGTAAACAAAATAACAGACACACAGGCATGTCAGGACTAACATAACAACCATAGTAAGTAAAGGTGGTGGCTTAGATTTAATCAGAAAGCACAGATTAAATCAAATGACATGACCAATACATTTCACTTTACATAAACAAGAGCCTGATAATATGTTTATGAAAAGAGCATTTATCTTTCCATTTAAACCAAAATAAAAACACGGCCCTACATCACAGCATGGCACCATGCTTACTTTTAAAAGGCAAGATGCGCACTGCGAGAAGGGTCTGCGATCACGAGGCGCAAGGCAAAAGCACACAGTTTTTGCAAACAAAATTGTATTTTCTAGATAAAATTTTGTGCAATATTTCCGTATTTCAGAATTTAAAGATGTTGTAAACGAGTGAACATTAGGGATAATGTAACAGAGAAAGGGCTTTTTAAAGGAAGTAGAAGAAAAAAATATCCAAATTTTATAGTAGGGTGCCTCACCGGCAGCACCTTGTCTATTGGTGCACTTCAACTGCACTAGAGCGTTTCGGGGCCTTTTGGCTAGAGCCTCACCCAGCCTTGCTTACGGGGGTCAGAAGTGTGCTTCTTCAAACTAAGACCCCATGTTCTTTTTTCTTTTTGGGGCTACCTATGTTACACAAACTTGTTTAGAAGTCTCTGACAGGGCTGAGTATCAAAGTGTTGGAGTCTGCTATTTTCATGAAAATATGCATATTTTGGCTTTAAATGAGGTGTCCCAAGTGTCATATTCATGTTCGAGTGACGAGTGACGAGTGTCGAGTGTCGAGTGTCGAGTGTCGAGTGTCGAGTGTCGAGTGTCGAGTGTCGAGTGTCGAGTGTCGAGTGTCGAGTACAAGGGTACGCGAGGGAGTAAGAAGAGACAGTAACATAGGGGATGGGGATAACTAAATGACACCATGCAAGACAATTGTGAATCATACTTTGCATCTTAATAATGCGTAAAGCATTTTACCCGAACACTAGGTCCCAACGTTAAATGTAATATCACTTTACTTTACCACCTTACCAAATAGGTACCCAACTTGACTGATTACCATAGAAGCAGCAGAACTACATTAAGGAGCAAGGCGTAGGCAAAAATATTTTTCAAAAAAAAGTAAATATAATCCACGACTCACTGTCAACATGATTGCTTGTGTTGCCTGTGTTATTAGTAGCTAACTCAGTGCCTGCCTTGCCTCCAGACATGACTACCTGGTATTTAGATTCAAAAGGACACGAGAAGAATAAGACAGCTACTACTGAAATAAATGATAGAAGAATGAAAATAATAGCATAAAAATCTTGTAAGATTCCTGTATTAAAATTGTGCCCCAGCCCCCAGGCACATGTACAGTAGTCATGTTGTCAGTGAACATTATGGAGTCCTTGGTCTAACTTTTAAAGATCTAAGAAATTGGCCTTGACCAATGATGTATACGTATAGTCCCCAGTGCACGAAGTGGCTAACCAATCTACAGATTTGTCAACACTTGTGTATAAGCTTAAGAACTCATCTTAGGAAAATGGTGATGATCCATCATACTATTAACGCATAGTTAAACTCGTAAACTGAAACTTTCAAAACTACCTGAACTGAATGATTAAAGAACTCAGTGATTAGCTTCTGATGGCGCTTTGATAAGCAAGGATATCCATGACCATTTGTTATAAAAGACTGCCAACAAACATACATAAAAAAGGTAAAGAGGGGAAAAAGCTATAGGGCAAACACTTCAGAAGGTGGGGGATGCTTAAACTTACACTAGAGTGTAGTATAGCAGCTCGTACAGGCTCTCCAAACCAGCGCCCCAAAGAATTTAAGGAAGGAAGTGAACTCCTAGTACGAACAGATTTTATAAGAAAAAATCAGTACATATATTAATAAATACAGATTCAATGACAGTTAATTTGGTGCCATCAAACTTACAGAACGTCCAAGGCAACTGAAAGTTGATTGTTGTGTTCACAGAGAAGACGAAATGAATTCCATGTCTCCCAAGAATCAACAGGATCTCCACCCTGTTTGAATGGGAAAAAATGATTAGGAGTGCTTCTATTGAGCCTAACAACAGAATGAGAATCGAGCATCCAGAGGACAGGCGGAAATAATGAATTGAGATTTCCTGAGCATTGGGAAGGCTTCAAATGCAACAAATTTGTAAACTTAAGGTTAATAAGTTTCTATGGTGTCAACAATTTATATTATTTGGGAATCACTTTATAAAATAATGTTCAAAAAAGATTAGCAAAATATTTAGCGAAACAGAGTCCACATAGTATTGGAGATTTGAGAATTAGGTTTGGAAGATCTGTTTTTTTTTTCAGTCATATATATTGTTTTATGTACCAAAGCATCATTACATTTGTCATGGTTCAGTGATTGTGTTATTTATTTTCAAGTGAAAGCTTTTGCAAACGAGTCTTGGTCGATGACTTAGTTTGAAGAGGTGCAAGGCGTGCTGAGGCGCACGACAAATGCGCATGCCTTTTGGGCAACAATACCTTTTTTTGGAGTTCTCAGATTGACAGATATGTAAAGGAGTAAAAGTTGGGAATAATGGGAAAAAGAAAGGGCCTAATTAGCTAAAAAACACATGGAAAGTGCGTACTAGTGAGTCATGTTAAGTGAGCCTTGTCAAGAAGGCGCAGCTAGAATGCGCTGAGGGTTTCTGGCTAGTGCCTCTCCAAGGCGCGCTTTTTAAACTACGGTAGCTGCTTATGTGCTATATATATTTTACATCATGCCAGTTAAAATAATTCTGCTACTGAGTTACAAATCTGGGCTGTCTCATTAATGAAGTATTTAAGATGCTCTCCAAGCAGCTCTAGTCAAATAAGGAACTTATATAAAATAAGAGAAAAAAATCCTAAGAGACGCCAGCCGAACTGGTGTGTTGACGTGTTCATTAGCGGAGGCTAATTTTCAAAACTATCAATCGCATTAATAGAATAGTGATTAGTGATTATCCCTTTTACCATAATGAGACCCATTCACTCAGGCCACCTGTAATTGTAACAAAACAACCCAGTCCAAATAATTAATTGGTAAAAAGAGCCGACCCAAAAAGCAATGTAAATAAATGGATGGTGAGGGGAAACCAGTTTCAGCTTCAAAGATAACAAAGGTTGTAAAAAGTTTGTAGTAAAACACTTGTGCAGTTAAATTGAAAAGGAAAGAGAGAGTTCTCACAGAAGTTGAAAATCAGAGGTGACAAGAAAGATGAGGCAGGAAAAAAAAGGTTGCTTACTAGTGATTCGTGGTCAGTAGGATCACCATCCTCGTACTTTCTTAAGGGGATTCTGAGCCAGAGCTGAAGTACAAGGGGACATAATTAGAGGTGACGAAGCAAAAAATTTAAAAAAAAATAAATAAATAAATTGGAAGAGTATAAGGTTAAAAAGAAAAAAAAAGAAAAAAATTGGAAGAGTATAAGGTTAAAAAGGGTACCTGCAAATTGTTAGAGGTTTGTAGAATCTGATTGACACACCTAGCATAGTTGGCACAAGAAATTCCCTTTGGTGGAGGAAGAAGGCAAGCCTGTAATGAGAGATGAGAGGCCCATGCTAGCTCTTGCTTTAGAATAATCTCAGAATCTTCCCTGAGCAGCTTATCATCAGAGTCCAAGTCAATCCATGAACTGACTTTGCCTGCAGTAGTAATAGTAGTTGGTACGGTACAATGAATGGTGGAAAGAATGAATACTCGAAAACTCAAAAGGTGCATTGATTCATTCATACCAACAACATGACTACTCCACTGAGAAGGACTCAAAACCAAATCAGAAGCAGCAACTGGAAGGGCACCAACAGCATTGAAACTAGTTTTAAGGCTCGGCCTATATGTAGGATCAACCTGAAATATGAACAATTAATAATAATAATAATAATAATAATAATAATAACAATAATAATAATAATAATAATAATAATAATAATAATAATAGGATAATGGGGTTTGGAAGAAAGCAAGTTAAGAAGTGATAATGGTAAAATTTACCAAAGGGGTAAGTACGAAGTCGAAACCAGCATCAATGTTGAATGAAAGTAAGTGAGGCATGTCATTGCTGAACTCAGTCTCTACTCCGCAGTAACGTGACTCCCCTTTATCTCGTGCTCTTTCACCCAACGGCATCCTTCCTTCCAAAATACCTACTTAATTACTGGTAGATAGATATACAGTATAGACTATAGAGAGAGGAAGGAAGGAAGAAACTCAAGGGAGAGAGGGAGAGAGTGAAAGGATGGATATACGGGTAATAGATAGATTAGGGTTTTGCGGGAAACACCTAATGCCAACTCCACCCTCATTACTTACCTCTATGGCTCGGGTTAAGGTTAAATACGGGTCAAGAATCAATCTAATATAATATAATATAATCAATATATCAATATATATATATAGAACCCGGATCTGGTACGAACCCAATGTTCGGTGCGAACTGTACGAACTACATATTGAAGGCTGACTTTTCTTTAGTCCACTTAAAAGGCACATCCTCTTATTTCTCCTACTGCCCAACTTTCATCACCCAACCATATTTACAATAAGCCTACCTCTAATCCTAATCTTTCGTCACCTCCACCACCATTGCTGCCGGTCACAACCAACAGACACCGTCCACCACTAGCAGACTCCCTCTCTCCCGGCGACACACAGTCACACCCTAGTCTTCCCTCCTCTCACCCCTACACTCAGCTGACGCCGACACCGACGCCGGCACCATAGCCTACTTCCTTCATCGACGCAACCATTGTGGTTCTCTTCGTCGTCCCTTGTTGCGCCGCCACCAGCTCAATCTCTTTTCTTAAATTTTACATCGTTTGTTTTGGATCTAACCATTAGATCGAATTCTGTAAACATAAAGAACAAGTGACGGCCCGTCGTGGTTGTTGGCATTATTATCTGTCGTGGTTGTCGACGTTATTGTCGGAGTTTTCTGGGCAGGCAATTGGTGACGGGTTGTGGTGGAGAGAGCGGCAGAGAGTGTGTGGCGGAACGTCGGCGGTTCAGTCGTCATGTTGAATGGTGATGGTATGAGGGTTGAGCGCTGCTAATGTGATTGTTGTGATGACTGATGATGAATGGTGGTTCGATAGTGGTGGTTGTTGTGGTGGTAGTGTGGTGGGAAGTGGTAGGGTGGTTGGTGGTTGATGGTAGTGTTGGTAGTTCATAGTTTTGGGGTGGATACATGTATGAATACTTCTAGATACATGTATGATTTGTGTATCTGGTAGTAGTGATAAGTGTATCTAGTACTGCTTATAAGTGTATCTAGGCGGTGGTGGGGACGGTGGTGGTGACAGTGGATACACACAATACCACCCCAGATACACATGGTATTACTATTGGATACATGTGTATCTGGTATTAATACCAAGTGTATCTGGTATTAATACCATGTGTATTTGAAGTAGTTCGTACGGTTCGCACCGAACACTAGTTCGCATGGGATCTCGACCCTATATATATATAACAGGAACTTAGCAGGAACTTTTCGAGCGATAGTAGAGAGTCCAACTTTTTTAAAATTCCTAATTATAATTTAAATCATGTTTTAATAAAATGATTATTATTATTCTAATAAAAGTAATCTAACTTTTTTCTCCTATTAATTTAAGAGAAAAAATTATTTTAATAGAAGTATAACTAATAATTTATGGGGGGAAAATTATCCTAATTGGAGCAGATCTAATTAATAATTTGTGAGAAAATTATCCTAATAGAAATAGATTTAATAATTTATGAGAAAATAATCCTAATAGAAGTAAGTAGATCTATATATTTCATTCTTTTATGTGTTTTATTCTTTTATAAATTTTCATTTTGTGTATATATTATATAGTATCTTACACGTTAATTCTACTTAGATTTTTTAAATTTTTTATCCTCTTGATTGGTAATTACTCTACGACTTTATAGTAATATATATTTCAAATATGTAGATCTATTTATTTTTTTTAGGATTATTTTCTCACAAATTATTAGATCTATTTCTATTAGGATAATTTTTTCATAAATTATTAGATCTATTTCTATTAGGATAATTTTCTCATAAATTATTAGATCTACCTCTATTAGGATAACTTTTTTGTGTCATTCGCATTTTTCGAGACACACTCTTGTCTCTTTTATATATCTTAAATTATAAGGGTAAATATCATGAAATGTAACCTCTTTTCATAAGAAAATTAATGGAATAATTTTTATAATTTTTGAACTAATATGCTTTTGTAAAAATTAATGTCATGGTTACCTTAAAAAATAAAAAGGTTATATAAACAAATACGGAGGTAGTAGGTTTTTTTTGTTTGTTTTTTTGTGTGTAATTGAGGAAATAATTTTTATTTGAAATATATTACTATAAAGTCGTAGACTAATTACCAATCAAGAGGATAAAAAATTTAAAAAATCTAAGTAGAATTAACATGTAAGATACTATATAATATATATACACAAAATAAAAATTTATAAAAGAATGAAATATATAAATCTACTTCTAGGATTATTTTCTCATAAATTATTAAATATATTTCTATTAGAATAATCTTCTCATAAATTATTAATTATACATATCGCATTTTCCGAGACAGTCGCTTGTCTCTTCAATATATCTTAAATTATAAGAATAATCTCTCTCTATATATAAAAGAGGCTTTTTTCAAGCGATATTAGAGCGTCCACATCATTAAAATTCAATTTAGGAAAGTATCATAAATAATATTAAAAAATAAAGTGGAGAATCTTTTAATTTATTATAATATATA